>CAUYON010027189.1:0-38226 GCA_963573935.1 Arctocebus calabarensis
AGAGTGCCGTGGCGTCACACTGCTCACAGCAACCTCCAGCTCTTGGGCTTAAGCGATTCTCTTGCCTCAGCCTCCCTAGTAGCTGGGACTACAGGCGCCCGCCACAGCGCCCGGCTATTTTTTTTGTTTTGCAGTTCAGCCGAGGTCGGGCTTGAACCCGCCACCTTCGGTATATGGGGCCGGCGCCCTACTCGCTGAGCCACAGGAGCCGCCCTAAATTGGAACTCCTTTTGCAACTTTTTCAGTGAAAAACACATTTTGTTTGGGAATGCAACCAGTGGTTTTCCGCTAACAGATTTTGTGGCCCGGGATGAGTCTGCTGCTAAACAGGAGAGGCAGTGGAGGCAAAAACACCCGGCAGGCTGGATAAATGTCTTCGACGGGCCGCATGTGACCCGCAGGCCGTAGTAGTTTGAGGACCCCTGTCATTGAGCCACAGGCGCCGAGCAGCAGTCAGGTTTTCATCCTGCATCTGGCAGTAAAACCAGGCATGACCCCTGCTGTCTCCAGAGGTGCTCTTGGTTTCTAAATTAGCATGAGTGCCCCATAATGGCTTCCTCTGAGGTTTTGGGGGAAATGTTTTTCTATTAAAAAAAGAATAGGGGCTGGGCATGGTGGCTCACTCCTATAATCCCAGTGCAATGGGAAGCCTAGACCAGAGGATGGCTTGAGGTCAGGAGTTCAAGACCAGTCTGATCAACTTAGCAAGACCCCATTTATACAAAAAGTAGAAAAATGAGCTGAATGAGCACCTGTTGTCCCAGCTACTGAGGAGACTGAGGCAGGAGAATCATTTGAGCCCAGGAGTTCAGTGGTACAGTGAGCTATGATTGAACTTCTGCACTCCTAGCCTTAGCAACATAGACCCTGTATCAAAAAAAATATGGATTCATGTATATTTTTTTTTTTTTTTTTTTTTTTTTGAGACAGAGCCTCAAGTTGTCACCCTGGATAGAGTGCCATGGCATCACAGCTCGCAACAACCTCCAATTCCTGGGCTCAAGCGAGTCTCCTGCCTCCGCCTCCCAAATAGCTGGAACTGCAGGTGCCCGCCGCAACGCCTGGCCATTTTTTTGGTTGCAGCCATCATTGTTGTTTGGTGGGTCCGGGCTGGATTTGAACCCACCAGCTCAGGTGTACGTGGCTGACACCTTAGCCCGCTGAGCCACAGGCGCCGAGCCAATTCATGTAGATTTTTAAGATAAGCCACAAACTATTGGAGGGTCATTTGAGGCATGTGCAAAACCTGCATGTATAGTGCTGCATTCGCTGATCCCTTGCTGGACAGAGATGAGGTGCCAAAGGTATGGGCCTCACTCTCCTAGACTCTGGCTCACTTTCTCTGACTCTAACCAAGGCACATGGCTTCCTTTCCCTTGGAATTTGTCACAACTGCCGGGATGAGGCCACGAGCCCAGCTCTGCCTCCTTGATGTAGAGACAGTGAAGCTAGAAGGAGCTTAAGGGTCATCTTGGCTAAACATCTCATTTGACAGCTGGGGGAACTGAGGCCCAGAGTGGGCTGCCTCCTTTACATGTGGCCAAGCATAAGCCCAGCCCTCCACATGCTGCCCCCTGCTGGCTGGCCCATGCCTGCATCCTGGCCCCTGGGCCCTGAGCACTGGCCCCTCTGGCTCTGTTGGTGTTTATGTTTCGGGCTTCTGTTTCTCTTGCCCTGGCTCCCAGGGAGGATAGCAGCAGACATCTTAGAACTTTTTGGTCTCATTTTTCTGGGTGTCTCTGAGGGGCTGTTCCTTTAGAGTCTCCTCTTACTTGGATACAGGTTGTGTCCCCACACAGTGCTAGTCTGCCCTTCCCTGGGGCCTGGGACTCTGGCGCACAGGCTGCTGGCTCCTGGGCGTGGGGCACACTCTGGGATCAGAGGCTGCATTCAGGGTGTTGGGAGGGCTTGCCAGGGTCAGCAGCCCTAGGGGCCAGATCTCCATAGCCCAATGGGTCATGGGCAGAAGCTGGCAAGTTCTCACTTCAGGGGTACTGAGGAGGTGCCATTGCCCCAGCTGGTGAATTTGGTCTTAAAGAGCCCCACATCCCAGGTTTGGATGTGTCCTGCCCTGGGCCAGGTGTGCTTTAGGCTGAGGCCAGACCAGAGGCAGGAGTTCCTCTGGTCTGCCAGAAAAGCCACCTCCTGCAGGGCCACGCCTGCCGGCCCCTGTCCTTTCAGCGTCGCAGGAGGGCATCTCCTGCTCTGTGCACCAGTGGCGCTCAGTGGCGCTCGGTACTTACTCTCTTTCCCAGGTCCCAGTGCCCAGTTAGATGCCTGGTTGCTGTCTTTGCCAGGAAGTCCTTGCTCATCACTTGGGTGCTATGGCAGGTGTGGGGACATGGGCCCAGCATACCCCTGGTGCTCATAGGTGCCTGTGAGGTAAATGAGTTGCTCTCGTCCCATTTTACTCATAAGAAATTGAGATGTGGGGTGACCTGGCCTTGAGCCCATGGTCTGACTGACTGAGGCAGGGCCAGGAGGCTGAGGCAGTGATGAGGGGGCTCTGAGGGTGTCTGGGGGCAGATGGCTGTATCACCATCTTACCTCTCCTTTAATCTCTCCTGGACCTTCAACTGGGAACCTGTTGATGTGGCAGTGAGTGTGGATAACTCCTGATTCCTGAGTGGGGAGGTGTGCATGGTCCCTGCCTGGGGGTGGGTGGGAGGGGCCCTGCTGTGGTGTGGCAGTCTCAGCCTTTTTCTTTCTAGACTTGGGTCCTTTTGTGGGCAGTGGCTATTTTTCGCCAGTAGGGCAGGACTGCCACAGCATTCTTTTTCCAGAAGCTGTTCCAAGTGGTCTCAGGTTTTGCTTAGGGAATAGTAGGGGCAGAAGGTTGGGAGAAGAGCCTGGGGGTTCAGGCTGGGAGGCAAAACCCCTGAGGGGCATCTCCAGGAATACAAGGCCATGTGATAGGGGGGCCTGGGGGCAGTTTCTGTTTCCTGAGATGGGGCAGTACTGAGTTGGAGCAGTGGGTCTGTTTGGAGGAGGCCCATGGGAAAAAGAAGCAGCACAGAGGTGCCTGGGCCATGAGGCTTTCAGTCCCAGTGCCACTGTACCATTGCCAGTTCCATAGCCCAGGGGGTCATGGTCAGAAGCTGGCAAGAGCTTCTGATTTATTTTTCTCAGCAACAGAGTGCTTTGTTCCTTTGAGCCAAGAAAAGCAGGTTTTTATAGCTTTCATGGTGGGTTTTAGGTTAAAAAAAATTCCTGGAACCACTGGGTTTTACTGCCCAAACCACAGAATTTCTTTTTTTTTTTTTTTGCAGTTTTTGGTCGGGGCTGGGTTTGAACCTGCCACCTCTGGCATATGGGGCCAGCACCCTACTCCTTTGAGCCACAGGCACCACCATAAACCACAGAACTTTTGATGTCTGTGAGTGACAAGTAGAGTCTTGATACAGCCTGTAGCTTTGTGCTCGAGATACCACCTGCCTTCCTGTCCCTCTGGGCTCTGGTGCCTGTGGTACACCATGAACAAGAAGTCTGGGTTTTTCTCCACCTGCAATGATGCTGAACACTGTCCTCCTGGGGCCTGAGGGTTCTCTGTGAAGCCCAGTGTTCTCATGGCCTGTACCTACTAAGTCTGTGTAAGCCTGAGGAGCTGCTGTCTGCTCTTGGAGGTCATGTCCACTCTGATTGTGGAGTTATTTTGTCTCCTAAGCACTTGACCATGGGCCTTGCTGAGGGGAAAACTGGAGAAGTACCTGGAGAGGCCTGCAGGAGGGAGCAGAAACTTGGTTGGGTTCTGGCTATCTGTCCAGGAAGCACCAGCTTGAGGCAGGCAGGCATTGGCTGGAGAGGTTCTTCCAGTGGAGGAGGATGCAGCCTGAGGCCATTCCTATGACTTTCTGAGACTTTGGAGCTCTGAGGGGAGGGCTCAGCTACCACACCTCACCTTGCAGCCAATACAGGGAGGGCCTTTTGATGTAGGCAGAACTTAAACGTGCCTTAGACCCCAGATGGCAACAGGGCAGCCTAGGGTCTGTGGCTGGCAGGGTGAGGTAACAACCAGGTAGGGGTTCCCCAATTGCTGTGGATGTGGGTCTGCTTTGGGGTGATCCTGGTGCCTCTGAAACTCATTGATCTTGCCTGGCTGTGGTTTAGCTGCGAGAGCCATTGTTTGTCATCTGGGACTCATGGTGTCTTGTTCTTCGTAGGATGAGACAGGTGCCTATTTGATTGATAGAGACCCCACCTATTTTGGACCTGTGTTGAACTACTTGAGACATGGAAAGTTGGTTATTAACAAAGACCTCGCAGAGGAAGGTAAGTTGTTCTCTTGCATAGATACTTTAGCTTTGGGGCCAGGGGTCCTGATGAAGGTACTGATGGGTTCATTTAAGACACAGACTCCTGTTCAAAGCTCCCTGCCTGGAGTGAGTGCCGAGGCCTCACTCCTTACCAGAGATGTGTCTCAAGAGGCCACAACCAGACAGGGCCTTGTAGAGAGGTGGAAGGACAGCTTGGGGTGGGGGTGGGGGGTTGAGCCGTACCCCCATCACAGGTTCTTTAAGGGCTCGGTCTTTCAAGTGTCCAGCGAGTGATGCCTGTGGGGTTGGGGGCTCCTCCCTGGGGAAGCTGCTGATTTCATAGTGGTTCGACTGATGCAGACCAAGGCCCCTGTTAGGGAAGTGCCCGCTGAGTCTCATTGGTGTGTCTGGACCCCAGCATGCCTGGCCTGCTCATGCTCTGGTGTTGGCTTGGCTCAGAAGAGCCAGGGAGGCCTAGGCCTGAAGGTCCTGTGAGTTTCTAGGGTGTCTTGGCTCTGACTCCTCCTGCTGTGGCCACTTCTCTGGAATGATCCTTCCAAGCCTGTTACTGCATCTCTGTCCTGGGATTTGGAGTGTGCCCCCTTCTCTCAAGTTCTGCACCCCCAGGGTTGCTGGTACTGTCCACTTGGCTTCTTTCTTTGGCAGTGAAATGTTTTTACACACTTTGTTTGCCTGAGCTCCTTTGTGCTGTGCCTATGGTTTGTCCAATTACGGGCTGCCTATCCCTAGTTTGCTTAGCCTGGATGCTGGATGCAGATCAAGCCCCAGACCAATCTCGCCAGCCACCTCTAGCCTTGAACACTGGTACTTTGAAGGGGAGCCTGCATTCATGTGTCCAGCTGGAATGAGATGCCCTATGGGTGACACTCTGGATACTACAGCTTGGGGGTTGGGGATAGGGAGCCTGTGTTGTCCTGTCTGGCTCTGTCCCCAGTGGCTTTGTCCCAGTTGTCACTACTGCATGCAGCTTCCCTTTGTAGGATCAGAAGAAATTAGTAATACCAGGAATCCCTGAAGCAGGGTCCTTAGGATCTATTCTTAAGAATTTCTAAGAGGTTTCAAGTTCCTAGACACGGCACAGTACAGATGGCAGCCTTGGGAAGAATCCTGGGGCTGGAGGCGACCCTCTCAGCCAGCCACAGTCTCCCCTGTAATTGGACATGGAGGTGCTCAATGACTTGGACAGATGCGGCTTCAGCAGGAAAGGTCAGGCAGCACAGGGCAGGAGGCCTCCAGGAGGGGAAAAAGGTGCTGGTTACTTTCTCCAGTGTTTGTGGACTTGATGTGTGAGTTCCCTTGAGTGTCTGCCGAACTCTGGCAGGGCAGGGCTGGAAGAGCTTCTGCTGGGCCAGGTTGGACCCACAGCAGGCAGTGACAGGCACAAAACATTTATTCCTTGGTTTGGTCTGGTCTGCTGAAAATTACAGTTAGTTTTCTCTGTTGCAGGAG
This sequence comes from Arctocebus calabarensis, assembly GCA_963573935.1. Lineage (NCBI taxonomy): Eukaryota > Metazoa > Chordata > Mammalia > Primates > Lorisidae > Arctocebus > Arctocebus calabarensis. The sequence continues at coordinate 5,724 of CAUYON010027189.1, forward strand.
TGTTGGAAGAAGCAGAATTTTACAATATCACCTCATTAATAAAACTTGTAAAGGACAAAATTAGAGAACGAGACAGCAAAACATCACAGGTGAGACAAGTGACTAATGTGCCAGAAGCTTCCAAGGCTTGATGGCAAAGGTGTGCCTCCCCACTCCCCGCCTTCAGCTGATGGGCAGCCTCCCACTTGAGCCATTTGAAGGAAGGCCGTCTCCATTCCGACAACCCCTGTATCATTGTTAGTGCCTGACCACCTTGTCCCGCCTGCTCCCCTCACAGGACCCACCTGGCTCTGCCCAGCTGCTGGGGGAAGAGAGCGTATGGGGCATCACTCAGGGAGAATGGCCAGAGGGAAATAGTAGGGGCCTGGGAGGGTCTGTGTAGGTACCTGGAAGACTGACTGGCTTGTACTGGAAAGGAGGGAGGAGCCGTGCCTGGAGCCCTTCTTTTGCCTGTTGGGCTGGCACTGTTTTCAGTGGCATGTCTGGCATCTGGTGTGAAGGGAGCACTGGTGGGTCTTAGGCGTTAGTGTTGTCATGGGGCCAGCTCTGCACTCCAGCACTGAGCCCTCAGCTCCTTCAGGAAGACACTGAGAAGTAGATGCTGGCAACTGTTCTTACCTGAAGGGTATCTGCCTGAAACCCTCTCATGTCCTCCATCTTCCCACAGTGGGGTTCCCACTAGCGCTGCACGAGAAAGCTACTCCCTTGTGCCGGCCTGCTTGGCAGCCAGGCAGACCCTGTGCCGGCACACTTGGCCATGTAGAGACTGGCTGTTGCCCTGGCTGCTTGGTGTAGTTGGTCAGTGCCTGGGTAGAGGCACACTAGGCAACCTGCTCTGCCCTGGACACTCTTGGGTCACCTCATCGAGTTTGCCTTTCCTCCCTTTCCCCTTGGGCCCAGCCGCCCCACTCATGACCTGTGACCTGGGCTGTCTCCCCACCCTCATGGGGGAAGAAGAGAGATCCTCCTCCTGGGGGCTGGTGCGTGGTCATACCAGCAACAAGTCTTACTCGCTATCCTGCAGATGAACGCACTGAGGCTGGCTCGGCGCCTGTGGCACAGTGGTTACGGCACCAGCCACATAACACTGAGGCTGAAGAGTTCGAACCCGGCCTGGGCCAGCCAAAGGACAATGACAACTGCAACAAAAAATAGCTGGGCATTGTGGTGGGTGCCTGAATTCCCAGCTACTCAGGAGGCTGAGGCAAGAGAATCCCCTAAGCCCAGGAGTTGGAGGTTGCTGTGAGCTGTGACGCTACAGCACTCTACCGAGGGCGACATAGTGAGACTCTGTCTCAATAAAAGAAAAGGAAGCTCTGAGGCTATGTGACTGGGAGACAAGTGTGTGACTTTGTCATTGAGTGTCCCTCCATGGCTCCAGAGGCCCTTCGCCTTCAATGTTGCACGTCCCTATCTTTGCTCCACGTCATGCTTGGGTCTCCTCCTGCTGGAATAGTGGCCCCATGAGAGGAGACTTATGTCTGTGTGGCTCTAGGACCAGAACCGGCCTGGAGGGAAAATGTGTCAGGCAGAGGTGGCAGGAGCCTGATGCAGGCTGAGGGAGCCAGTGCAGAAGGAGGGTTCAGGTCTGTGTTAAATCTTTCTCCAGGGTATTGCCCCTTAGGCCCTTCTGCCAGGTTAGGAGGTTAACTCAGAGGCTTCATGTTGTCCCCCATGTGGCGCAGACATGGACATTCTCTAGTATTTCTGTCTAGCCACAGGTGCTCTGGGATTTCAGGAACGTGACTCATTTTATTTTGGAACTTAGAAATAGAAATATTTCTGGAGGCAAATGAGGAAGCCAAAAACAGCAGCTGTTGCAGGCCATGTGTTTTGCTTTTGTGGTGTGTTCAGGGTTGCTTTGGGCCTCATGATCTGAGCTGAGAGACAGAGAGTGAATTTGGCCTCACCTGTATCCCCTGTGAAGCTTCTCTGCATCGGTGTCTGTGCAGGACTGCTCAGCTTTGACTCAGGAGGTAGAGTGTGGTGTGGCTGGTCTCACCTATGGCTCTGTTCTTTGCAGGTACCCGTGAAGCATGTGTACCGTGTGCTGCAGTGTCAGGAGGAGGAGCTCACACAGATGGTGTCCACCATGTCTGATGGCTGGAAGTTCGAGCAGGTGAGGGGCCTCTGGCTAGGCTGACAGCAACCCCCAGTGCAGCTGAACTGTGTCTTACAAAGACCCCAGGGCCTAAGGGACTGGGTGAGGCACCCACCTCCTGATGGCTCCTGGAGGTGTAGGGCTTGCTGTCAGTGTCCTCCAGGTCTGTTGGGCTCACAAACTGCAGCCCGCACCCTGTCCTTGGAGTTTGGGGAGAGGGGGCTGGAGGTCCTTCCCTGGCCCTGAACCACTCCCTTCCCCCTCTCTGACACTCTCTGCATTTTTCCCTATCACTCCAGCCCATCCTTTCATGGACTGCCTTTCTGTGCTTTGTCTGACACCTCAATGTGTGGCCTGACCACCCTCCCTCCCCACCCCCCATGTCTTCCTGAGCTTGCTGGGCAGTGGGACCCTGCCACTGTCCCCTGGCTTGCGCCACCCCTTGCTTGCCCATGACAGAGGAGACACTGCTGGGCTCCAGTTGTCTGTCCTTCCTCTCTGGTCTTACTGGACAGTCCAATCAGGGACAAAGGCTTCCTTGAGTCCTCCAGGGATCACTGCCATGTCTGCACTGCACAGGGTGTGGACTTTGCCCAACAGACTCAGCAGGAGGAGCGGCCTAGGCAGCATGAGCTGTGCTGGGGCACTGTGGCCTGTCATTGGGGAGCTCAGGACACTAACAATGTGGTCTCTGGCTGGGGACGTTTTCCCAAAATCTTGTTGCCACTGTAGCTGTTCAGAGGCAGATACTGAGGTTGGGGACCAGTACCTGATCAGCCTTTCATCCTGACACTTTCCTCTGTCACTCCTGTCTGAGGCAGGTTCTGTCCATGACTGAGAGCCCGTGCAGAGAGTGTGGCTCCCCGTGGCCTCTCCTTGTCACGGCTTCACTTTTCTTTGGATCTTTTGAAAAGATGGATCACTCTGTAGAGTCCTTGGAGTCTCCCTTAAAATGTCGCTGAAGACAAGTTCAGTCTGCTTTTGCATCCCACCCTCCATGCCGGCCCCTGGTCTGGTGGGCAGTAGGTAATACCCTGGTCTCTGCTGGTTGGACAGCAGCATGTTGCTGCACGTCCTGCCTTGCCAGGGGCTGGGTGAGATCCTCTGTCTTGAATATTCGTGTTTCTCATGCTCTGATCCCATCAAAATTATGCCAGAGGCTCGGCGCCTGTGGCTCAACAGGCTAAGGCGCCAACCACGTACACCTGAGCTAGTGGGTTCAAATCTAGCCCGGACCCGCCAAACAACAATGGCAGCTGCAACCAAAAAATGGCCGGGCGTTGTGGCGGGCGCCTGTAGTCCCAGCTACTTGGGAGGCGGAGGCAGGAGACTCGCTTGAGTCCAGGAATTGGAGGTTGCTGTGAGTTGTGATGCCACAGCACTCTATCCAGGGTGACAGCTTGAGGCTCTGTCTCAAAGAAAGAAAGAAAATAAATAAATAAATAAAAAATAAAAATTGTGCCAGAGACTCACATGGGTACAGAAACCTTCCTTTGGTGGAAAAACCTGTCCATTGGGTTGTCCCCTATGGTGACCTTAAGCAGGGCTGGGGCCATGGGAAGCTGCTTTATCTGTTCCGGGCCTATGAAAGGGTCATCCTCACAGTGTCTGAGGCTCCTCTGCTGTCTGTGGCTTTTTTGGCTGGAAGGGAGGCTTTCCTGCCTCCTAGGTCCTCTGCCCATGGCTTATGTAAGGACTTTGTCTGTAGCTCTTCTGGGTAGATCCCAAATCCCCTGCAGAGAGCAGGTTTCCTCCTGCTTCTTGATTCTGACCTGCTTTGCACATTTGTTCCTGAGGACATCCTCCCAGTTTGTGCCATTGAAACCCCAAGAGCCAGAACTGCTGAGCTGACAAGTGGCCAATGAAGTGGAGTGGACCCCCAACGGGGATCTAGGTCCCCTTATTTGATTCCTTCTTTGTAAACCACGACCCCAGTGCCCTGTAAGGTGGCCATACCAAAACCAGAGTCACCTATGTTAGTGATCAGGTCAGAATGGGGCTTCTGAGCAGGGTGTGGAAATGGCATGCCCTGTGAATGCATAGGGTCATAGGCAGATGTGGCTAAAAGTGTCCCATGGAGGGTTAAAAGTACCCTACAACTGCTGACCCAACACCGGCACCCCTGCAGTCAGCCTTACTGGGCTGTGTCCTCTTCTGCCTACCAGATGGTCCCCCATCAGCGCAGGTGCTGACCCCTGTGGACAGCTTTCCTGGCCTCTCGTCCTATATGTGCAGGTCCATACATAGGGAGGCCAGAGAGTGAGTGGCTGTTTAGCCATTTTTTGACTTGACATAATTAAGCCATTAATGTCCTTACTATGATTTTAAAAGTTAAACTATTTTGATTAGTTTTGAGTTTAAAAGCATGAAGGTATTTGGCAACTCCTGTTGGGGGTGTGTGGGTTAGCCATGTGCCAGATGCTGGCTGGTGCCCTGGAGGGATGCAGGGGGCATTAGAGAGCCCAAGGGTGTACCCCGCAGGTCCCAGTCAGTCCCAGTCAGATCCACCCAGATCTCAGGCCCAGCTTCCCAGGGTGCCTGTGAGACTCAGCATGTGGGTCCTGGGCTCTCCTCCTTCTCTGTACCCAGCACAGTTCCCAAATTCCCTGCCCTACTGGCAGTGGGTCAGCCACAGTGGTCTTGCTTCCCTGGGGAAGGTCTGGGGGTTAGTGGCAGGCACACACAGATATGGCAGCTCATTTTTGGCGCAGGCCTCACCTGCCCCAACCCCACTGTCCTTCCAGCCCTCCCTTGTGGCAGTTGGTCACTGTCCCCTATTGGCCCAGCTGGCAGCACTGAGGAGGTTTAGTGTTCCCACTGGCTGTGCAGTCACGTGGTGGTGTGGGTGTGTGCACACGTGCTTGGAAAGGTGCTTCACAAATTTCTTTGCTTTTGGTTCATTAACCATCTCCTGAAACCCACCCTCAGTTTCTCCAAGGGCTGGCAGGCCCTGCTAGGCTGTTTGTGGCTATTGCTTTCCTGGAAGTAGGCGTCTGGAAGCCCAGGCACCTGTCACATGGTCCTCCCACGTGTCTCCCTCCAGCTTGTCAGCATCGGCTCTTCCTACAACTACGGGAATGAAGACCAGGCAGAGTTCCTGTGCGTGGTTTCCAAGGAACTGCACAATACTCCATACGGCATGGCCAGCGAGCCCAGCGAGAAGGCCAAGGTGAGCAGTGATGGGCAGCCTAGTGCCCTGAGGGAGGCTCCTACCTGTAGGAGGGGTTTTAGAAAGTATTTTCTTCCTCATTTTTGGCAGTGTCAGTAAGCCTGGCATCCAGGCCCCCTGCTGGCCACATGACTCCTGCCTGACTTGTTAGAGGGTCTTCGTGGAACCAGAGGTCTATGAACATAGGCTTCCCTCAGACCATGTGGCAGGGTTGTCTTAGAAGTGTCCTCCAGGCCTGCCGGCAGGGGTAATACTACTGTGGGCTGTTGGGGGATCCTCTGTTCCCAGGGGACAGCCACCAGTGGTGACTGTGAGACAGGGCCTTTTACCCATTCCCCCAAGTGGATGGATGGGCTCTTGGGGGCCGGCAGCTACCTGTTCTTAGCATTAGTGTTTAGTGTGTAAAAGGAGAGTGTCCTACAGGCTCTGTGAGTGTCTGCCCACCATGGCGGCCAGCCCTGAGTGGACTGGGATGGACCCCTGCTGGGCTCAGGCCCTCTGTTTCCTGAGGAGGGTACTGGAGGCCAGGAGAAGACATAGGGAACTACTTGCCTTGATGGCTGTGGATTAGCCTATAGGTAACCATTCTGGTGATGTTTCCTCTGGAAGTGTCCTTAAGGTTGGGGCTCCAGGACAAACAGATGCTCTGTTCCTACGGAATCTGGCATTGACCTGGGCTAGCTCTACGTGGCAGGACTCCTGTGCCTCTGTGTCAGGGAGCCTGCAGCCTGCTGAGGGTATCAGAAGGGGTCGGGCAGGACCTGGGAGGTGGCAACAGGCTTCTATGTGTGGCCATCCTGTGGGATGAGTCATGGGCCCACAGTTGACCCTTGTAAAGGCTCAGGGCATTGCCAAAGAGCCTTTGAGTGGGTGCTAGAAAAGGCCACAACTGGAAACTGATGACGTTAATCCCAGGACTCCTGGGGTGACTTTACACTCTGGCTGTGTGGCCTCTGGCTAGTTGCCAGAGCATTTGTTATCATGGCTGGCAGCCACCTGCCCAAGACCAATCTTGTGAACCTTTCTAAGTCTTCTTTGGGAGATACAGGCTTGGGAGCAGGTAGAGTCACCAAGTGTGTCTCTTGGGGCTAAGCCAGCCAGGCCCACAGCAGTGGTCTCGCCATGCTGACATAATGGTGTGTGCTTGCTGTGGGCAACCTGCCCGGGCCTGAGCCTCCTGTCCCCAGCCTCCCAGTTAGCTGTGTGTGCAGACACCAGGCCTTTTATGCCAGTGCCAGGCCTGAGGACATGCTTCCACTGAGTCTGGTGTCTAGAAAGCAAACCCACCTCCCTGAGAGCCCCAAATCCAGTCACGAGCAGGCCCTTCATTCTCTCTTTGAGCAGTTGTGGGTTCTTTTATAAATTGTTTCATTTTTAGAAGCTTTTATTTTTGGACTTAAACAGTCTTCGTAACCAAGCTCACCAGGGCCAAGTTCACTTAGGTTGTTCTTTGGCTACAGAAAAGACACATTTTGTTCTGTGAGGAAGCCCCAAGCATGGCCCCAAATCCCTTTACTGTTGAACAATGGCCCTGTTTCTCTCTCTAAAAATACTTAGCTCTGAACTAAGGCGGGTACACAGCTTCTAAATGGGGCAGTGGTGGCAGCTCCCCTGGAGGCGGAGCTTGGTCCAGGGTCTTTGGGAGCCATTGAAGATTGGGGGCCAGATCTGGAAGACGGAGGGTTGGGGGCTCCTGTGTGCAGGGTGGTTGGAGTGGGGTCGCATTTCTGCAAGCAGCTAGTCTCTGCTGACTTTCCTGCAGCATGTGGTGGTCTCCTGGTACTCCTGGGCAGCCTTTTCCCCACTCAAGTTGGAACTGGTGGGAGTGAGGGGTGTCAGAGCCCCCAAGGATGTGGCAAACAGTTTACATACAGGTGTCCTCACCGTAATACCAGCTGCAAGTACAGGGACCCCAACCACTGTCAAGGAGAGCTTGAGAACTTGCTAGAAGGACTCACAGAACTTAAGCAGTTCAACTTAGGGCCACTATTTATTATAGAAAAATATAGCAGGATGGGGTCAGGTCAGCCAAGGGAAACTTGTGGGGCAGAGGCTCGGAGAGGCCTCCTGCTGGAGTCAGGGCACGTCCCTTCCTGCCACCCACAGAGAACCAGCAGCCAGAGAAGCTCCTGAGCCTTGGTGTCTGAGATATTTCTGGGGGCTCCAGTCTCTGTCATCCGGAAGTGGGGCTTGTCCACTGTGACCCATGGCCCCCAGGCCAGCAAAGGATGAAAGGCCACCTCCCAGGAGCCAGGGTAAAAGGCCAGGCTTCTTTTGGGGAGGGGTTCAGTTTCAGTTTTCCCCGAGTGGTGGGATAGGGCCAGCTCTGTAACTTAGGTATGAGACCATGCCCTGGTACAACAACATGCCCATGGCCCCTGACCCTTACCATGGGGCTTCCCTCCTATCTGGGCTCTCCCCCCTGACATATCTTCTTCTCCACGATGCATGCTGCCCGCCGCGCCAGAGTGATGACGAGGACTCAAGTTACCCAGGGAGTGACTCAGATTAAGTGTAGATGTCATGGTGAGCTCTGCACCCTTACAGTTGACCCATGCACCATAGACTCCCTGGCCCTCTGACCCAGCTGACCCTTGCCCACATCTGTCCTGTGCCTCTAGTTAGTGAGAACCTTCTGTGCTCCGTGCTATTGTAGATCCGTGGTAGAGCTGCCTGTGGTGGTGGGGCTGTTGCTAGGACACTGGGTGTTGCGCTGGTAGTGTCTCCTCCGTGACGCCCATGGACAGGAGGATGGGCATTTGCTGCAATGATAAAGAGCGCTTTGCCCCAGGCCAGGCTGTGGACTGTAGTGCCTCCAGGGGCTGGGCAGTTTGTGCTCACTCCAGCCTGCTGGCCCCAGTGGGCAGCCTTCCTGCAACAGATGGTGGACCCCCATCTTGGACACCAGAACCTGGGATGTCCTTCTTTGCTCTGCCCAAGCCAGGGAATGCCGCCGCTGTCTGGTCCTGAAAACCATGTCAGCCGCCTGGGCCTGCCTCGTCTCTGAAGTTGGACGCAGCCCTCCTTGCAGAGGGTGGTCCTGGGTGAGAGCCTGCCCAGAAGAGGTGGGTCCCACCAGAGCTCTGTCTAGCACAGTCACAAGTCCCAAGGCCTAGTTTTGCTGACTCCTCTCTGCTCAGCTGCCTCCAGCTCCGCATGGGGTGGGTGGGCTCCACTTGGTGTGGCACGGGGTCTCCTCCAGATGTCCTATCAAGCTCAGGATCACGGTGCCTTTGTCAGCCAGGAGGGGCTGTGCTATTGCACAGCAGGAGGTGCTGGGGAAGTACTGGAGAGCAAACGGGAGGGCAGGCTGGGGAGTGGCCAAGAGGCACTCAGACTGTGTAGGGACTGGGACAGGCCAGGAGTTAGGAGTGTCAGGGACCAGGCAGGAGTGACTCAAGGGAATGATCTGTCATTTGAGCTGTTCAGGACAAGCCTCAGGGAGGTGAGCAGCTGCCAGTGGGCTCCCTGCGAGTCATCTGGCTGGTCACCCTGCAGTCAGGTTGGGCTTGTGATGTTCTGGCCTCTGCCCTAGTGCTTAGAAGCCTGGACATGACTTGTGTGGTCAGTCACTGCTGAATTGACTCCCAGTGAGATGTGCCAGCTCCAGTACTCCCTGCTTGGGAACACAAGGCAGCACCCCTGTATTGGCCTTTGGGGCTGCTGTGGTTCATTTTAGGGGTTCAGCTGAGCATTTGCTAGTGCTCAGATCCATACTCAGGGAGCCCTAGGCAGGCAGAGGTAGAGGCCAGTGAGGGGATTGAGATGGGTTTGCGGGTATTCCCAGGAAGCCTGGCATATGGACATGTAACAGGGTGCAGGGGAGGTGAACTGCAGGAGGTGTGGGGAAGAGAGGGACAAGTCGGGGCAGGGGCTGCTGAGGGACTCCAAGGCCCATCTGCACATGCCTGCCTGAGGCTTGGAACTGGATTGGGCTGAGAGATTCAGCAGGCAGTGCCTGTCAGGTGGGTGGTGAACCCTCAGGTGGGCTCTGCACCCTTGGGAGGCAGCAGCAGCTGAAAAGCACAGGTGAGGGGTGAGGCAGAGGGCCCTGGGCAGGCAGCAGGGACTGCTGTGGGGGGAGTCTCTGGGGTCTTGCCAAGGATCTGCCCTTGTTGAGGGCCATGCCAGGGTGTCTCACAGTGGGTCAGGGGGGCCAACAGGCTTACTGCTGTGAGGGAGAGTGCCTTGGGATAAGGGCTGATCTGTTTGGCAGGGTCTGAGTGGGGAATGGTGAGCCTGGGTGGGGCCTGTGTGTAGGTGTACCCCCTGCCTACTGGGACTCTGGCCTCCCCATGCCAGTTTCCTCTGGGCCCCTGAGCTGAGTGATCTGTCTGGCCAGCTCTGGGCCTATGGGCTCAGCTCTCTGCAGCAGGTGCTTGGTCAGGGCCATGATCCCTGATTCTCTGTATTTGGTGTTTTTCAGATTTTGCAAGAACGGGGTTCAAGGATGTGAGAGACAACAGTATTGACAGCTGAAGAAATGAACTACTTTTTCCCAAGATGCAATGAACCGCCTTGTCTAGGAAGCTTGGCTGTGAGAAGAAACCTGCTTTTGATAATTTTCCTAGAGATCTGGGTGTGAATCCTTTTTTGCCTCTGAGGTGGGTGGTGAGAGACAGTCCCAGCTGTCTAGGGCCAGGCATCCCCACTGGGAGGAGGTGCTGTGGCCAGTGGGCATTGTCTCTGGGGGGCCTTGCTCTGTCTTTTCCAAGTGCCACGTGGGACTGAGGCAGGATACTTCGGAGGAGTCCGTGTTATCACTGAAGACCGTTGAAAGGACAGCGTTCTTGGTGCTACATGAACAGTCTGTAAAGGCAGCCTGGGCCTTACTGGCAGGAGAGACAGCAGCCACATCAAATGTCCAGTGTACTGAGCCTCTGGTCTGGATGTCTGCTGGTCACCCAGTGTCAGACTCTGGGCCTCTGTCGGTGAATCTGTGCTGTGTCCCAGGTGTGCTCGTGTGACGGTTTCTCGATCCGGGCAGCAGCTCCTGACACAGGTGACTTCTTTGTCATCACTACTTCTGGCATCGCTCCCAGGACCTGGTCTCCTTCAAAAACAGGCTGCAAGCCCAGCCTGCTTGAGCCTCAACGGTCAAGGCTTCTCAATTTGTATTTTCCAGGAGAGAGAACTTTGTATCCCTTTTTTCAATTGTGGTCGTCTCCCCAGTGTTCACACTCCCTAGAAATGCCTACAGGTGTTGTTCTGTTTGGGTTGATCTGTTAATTAATCATCATGGGGGGCAGAGGCAGTGCCTCACCCTCCCGCTCTGGGGGAGCTGGCGCCCGTCAGTGCCTTGTCGCGGCTGGGACAGAGGTTGGGCTGGAGGCCTGTCCACCCGGCTTCTGGAGCTGACACTCTGGGTTACGTTGAATATTTTGGATGTTTACAGCGTATCACAAACATTTTTGTCCTCTCGCCGGCTCTCTTGTTTTCTCTGTATAACTATGCAGTCCTCTCTCTTTCTGGGATATTCGAGACTTCACGCAGCCTGCACAGGCTCTGCCATCTGACATGACGTTGGAGCTACTAGATTCCCCTAGAAACTGCTGCCTGTGTGCTTTGCAGACCTCTCAGCTGGTTGTGGGACTTGTCAGAGTCTGGCGGACCTGGCTCGAATGAGCAAGCTCTTTGCTTCTCGGACTCTGGCCTCCCAAGGGGAGCTGTGCAAACTAACCACTGGGGGCTGCCCACGTGTAGGTCAGAGCTCTGACAGTGTCTAGTGTCAAATGCTTCCGGAAACTTCCTGCCTAGCCCTCTTCCCCTTCTTTGCCAATAACCTGATTAGCCGAGTTCTCCAGCATCTAGGACTTACCTCCTCGTTTTTGTAAGGTCTCTTGTATGTTGTTACATGTTTGGTTTAAACAGTTTCTAAAAGCCTTTCTATAGGGCAGATTTAGCCACTGGCTGACCTGTCCTCCCTAGTGGAGCCCCAGAAGGAAAATGGCCTGTTGTTGGACATAAGGTGTGCTCTTTGGGGAGCTGCTGGCCGCTTAGCGTTTTTTGATTTGTGACCTTGACATAATAGATAGGCTTGTGGTTTTTTTAATTTAAAGATGTTAAGACTTAATTCACTAAAATTTATTCTAAGGGGATATTTATACTTTTATACTTTTTTAGGTATCCGTATTTTATCAGCTTACAGTTTAATGCCTAAGTTTCCCCTGAAAATAGCAAATAAAATTGTGTATTTATGAATGAGCATAGCAACTGTTAGTGTCTTAAGATGCACAGGGATGCTCCCACCAAGGAAGCACCGGCCCAGCTGCTCAAGGCTGTGCCTCAGCACAGTTGGGCTGGGGTGGAGCCAGGCTGTCCCAAGTTCTGTCTCTGGTGGGGCTGGCTTGGGCCAGGGCTGGCAGATTCAAGCTGGACACCTCACCTCCCTTTTGCTAACATCATGTCCCCACTCCCAGGGAAGAAGAGACCAAATACAAATGACTTTTTATGAGACTAGATTTGAACTCCTGGCCTCAAGCTATCCTCTTGCCTCAGCTTCCAAAGTAACTGAGACTACAGGTGGCCACTTGAGCTGGTGCCCACCAACTCCAGCTCAAGTGTCAGTTGGCTGAGCTCAAGTGACTGAGCTTAGGCTTGGAGACAACGCTCTGGGGCCTGGCACCCCTGTCTGACCTGGTGGCTGCTCTGTGGAAGCTTCCAGGCTCCCTGCTCCTTAAGGGAAGTTCCGGTTTCCAGTGTCCCCTGGAGGGCTCTGGCTGCCTGGGTCTGGCCAGGAATTCCTTGAACCCAGGATGCTGGAGTCTCCTAGCCTTGTCCTGTAGCCAGCCAGGGTGATGGACCCATTTTGACCTAGCCAGGGCCTTCATGAGGACTGTCCTGCTCTGTTGGGCTGGGATGTGGGGTGGGGATGGTGGTGGTGGATGCCTGCAGCAGAGCCAGGGGGTTTCCAGGTGTCCAGTGTGCAGCCAAGGGGTCTTTCAGTTGTCTAAGACCTGGGCAAGCTGTGAGCCTCTAGGAGAGGCCTGAGTGTGGTGGGGGTCCCCTGTCAAAGCTGGAGTCTTCCTCCCATCTGAACAAATGCTGGGAGGGAGTCTGGCTGTCTAGTCTGGTCCTGGGCTGGGCCAAGGGCTTGCAGGGCCGCTGGATCTACTGGGCAGGGGAAGCCCTGCTCCTCCTCAGTCTCCGAGCCTCTGGCACCACCTTCCTGCCGTAGAGGCTAGGGGACCACCAGCCCCGTGGCTCCAGGAAGCCAGAGGGCAGGGCGGGGCTCCAAGACTGCAGTTTCTAGACCCTGGGCCTTCTGCAGAGCCCTACCTAGAGCCTTCCAGGGCATTGCAGGGGGCAGGTAGCACCCTTCCTTGGCATCTGTCCCCTCCCCTTCCTTGCATTATTGGTGTCTGAGGGTCTCCATCATCTATCCTCCTGGAAACAGTGGCTGGCTGGTGCCTGACCCTGCAGATGTCCATACCAGCTGCAGCCTGTGGGGAAGGTGGGGGGCCTGGCTTTGGGGGCTCCCTCCACACTTGTGAGCACCTGAGTGCCAGGTGGTGGTGTGAGGGCACTTTACCCTCAGATCCCTCTCCCCTAGATGTCCCCAGACCTGGGGTTTAGCTCAGGGCAGGCCTGCCTATGGTGACTCGTGACCAGGGCTTGAGGCCAGAAGGACCCCTGGCCAGCGTCTTCCTTCCTTGGGCTCCTAGGCTAACCATGGTGTGTGCATGTGGTTTCTGGTTGCAGCCCCCTGGAGGTTTGTCTGCCTGCCTCACCTGTGGACTGCTGTGGTGGCCCAGGTGGCCTTTCACTGTGGTCCCATCAGACTGGGCCCAGGGAGGTGGCTCCAGCCCACTCTAACCTGCCTTCTGTGCCCAGTATGTGCCCACCTGTTCCTTGGGTTCTTCCTGCAGCTGAAAGGGCCCTGCTGCCTCTGCCCTACCGGCAGAATGACTTTGAGGCTCTGCTTGGCAGTGGCCATGGGAAAAGTTACAGTTGAATTGTGTCCCCATCAGGGTGGGAGAGTGAAGCTGCAACAGAACCTGGGACATTCTCTCTTCACACCCTCCAGCACTAAGCTTGGTATGAACTGGAAATTAGATGGAATAGACTGCTTTCCCTTTACACCTATGTCCCTGCAGAGTGTTCTCCCACAGACTCCTAGGGCTATCCTGGATCTTGGTGGGCTGGGGCAGTGTCCTGAAGCTGGCCTTGGTCCTGATCTCCTGGGAGGCTTCCCTTCAGAGATGACCTCACCTCCAACCTCCCCCAGGGGCCCCCTCAGCCACTTCTCTACGGGGATGCCCTTGGGGTCACCAAGGTCCACCCCACCCTATCCCTTTTGCACCTGCCTTCCCCTCAAGACACAGCTGTACCCAGCTAAGTGGGAGAGTGGGCAGGGGAGATGCTTTATGTTTTGTTCCCAACTGTCTCCCCAGGGCCAGTGCCCAGCAGGTGTTTGGTAATTGGATGTTGATTCCTTCCCCGCACTGTGCAGGGTGGGCTGGCTGTGTGCGCGCTAATGTGCCTTGTGTATCTGGGTTGTGAGCGTGGGTGTGCATGAGTGAGGGAGTGGGCATGAGTGCGTGCCCTGTGTACATGGCTGGCCCTACTCTGGACTTCATGGTGGGAAGCCCAAGCCAGGAAGAGAGGAACTGGAGTCAGGGGAGAACGCAGAGTGCAGCGAGCCCCGAGACAAGGCCAGGGCCCCAGGATCAGCAGCAGTGGGTGTGCCCCCCCTCAGACCCTAGCCTCCTTGCCTGGGCAGGAAAGCTCAGGGTGTAGGCACTTGCCCAAGGGGACTTCCGCCATTGTTCTCTCTGCTGACATCACTTAGAGAAACTTGGGGTGGTGCAGGCATCTCTCCTCCCACTCCTCTCCTTCCACCCTCCTCCCCTCTCCCCTTAGGAGGCTTCTCTTCCCCCCAGCCCCCACCCCCATCCTGGTAAGATACTAGCTGTCCTGCCATGATCTTTCTACCTGTGTCTGTTTCTGTCCCACAGGGCAGTCCTTGGCAGATGCTCAGGATGATGAAACTGAGGCAGTAAGATGGCCTGTGGGGGGGGGGGTGGTATCACAAGGACACTGCAGCCCTGGGGTCCAGTGGTGTCCTTGCCTTCAGTTGCCTTCCTTCCCCCCCACGTCTCTTCAGCCTCCAGAATCCCCCAAGGATTCCCACACAGTAGCTGGCATGGACATTGGATTTTTATTGGACAGTGAACATAAATAACTGGGCATTTGAGAGAAGGGAGGACAAAGGCTACTTACAAAGGGATACCTCAGGCTGGGAGGGCTCAGAGGTGGGTGAGCATCACCAGGAGGACCAGAAGGACAGAGGGGGCAGCCTGGGAGGGAGCAAGGTTATGGTGAAAGGGCTGCTGGCCCCGGGGACCTCGGTTCTGGATACTGGACCCAGCCCGTTGGAACTGCAGTTCGGGAATGATCCGATGGATCCACTTGTGGTGGGAAGTGACCCGAATATAGACGCCAGGGCGGTTCTGGCGGGCGCAGCCTTCGCCCCAGCTGATCACTCCAGCCTGCATCCATAACTGACCCACAAGGCACACTAGGGGGCCGCCGGAGTCGCCCTGTGGGTCAGCAGAGGCACCATCAGAGCCCACCCCGAGTTCAGTGCAGCCCAGAGGCAGTGGCAGTATCAGTAGGTGCATTCACCTGTGTTCCACTCCGCCCTGCCTTCCTCCCCTCCCTCCAGCCTTCTTGACCTTCCTTTTCTTAACTAGGGTGCCCATTTCTCTAGTGTCCCTGGATCATCTGACCCAGTCATCTAGAGAATGTGTTGAAAATGCAGTTTCTTGCAGACCTACTGACTCTGACCCTGCTGGGGGAGTTCCAAGAATCTGCTTTTTCAAAACAAGTTTCCCAGCTGATTGAATGCTCAGCTCATGCAGTTGGGGCATCATCCTACCTAGACCGGGGCCCACAGGCCAGGGCTGAGTCCCCTGAGCCATGTCAGCCCCTACCTTGCAGGCATCCTTCTTTCCCTCGGCAAAGCCAGCACAGATCATGTCATCCTTGATGGTTTGGGGCTGGAAGCCAGACTCAGCATCTTTGCTGTATAGCAGGTTGCACTTGGGTGTGCCAATGATGGGCACAGCTAGCTTCTGCAGGATCCGAGGGTTGGGCAGGCGGTCTGGGGAGGGGTGAAGCAGCCTGCAGCTCAGTGGGCAGTCTCTGTGAGGACCCATGGCCCTATCTTTTTTTTTTTTTTTTTTTGAGACAGAATCTGGCTCTATTGCCCCAGCTAGAGTGCAGTGGTATGTCATCATAGCTCACTGCAGCCTCAGACTTCTGGGCTTAAGTAATTTTCCTATCTTGGCCTCCCAAATAGCTGGGACTACAGGCACCACCATGCCTGGCTAGATTTCCTATTTTTTCTTTCTTTTTTTTTTAATAGAGAAAGCATCTCACTATATCATCTTGGCTGGTCTCAAACTCTTGGCCCCAAGTGATCCTCCCATCTTGCCCCTGCGAAGTGCTAGATTCCAGGTGAGAGCCACATTGCCTGGCTTGTCCCTCCCCACCTTGTGCTGGTGTTTAGACCTGTCCTTGCTGGCTTCCAGCCAGGGCTTTGTGGACCAACTCCTTCCCTCCCTCTTTCTTTTTGTTTTGGGGAGGCGGACAGAGTCTCACTCTGGTACCTAGGCCTGAGTGCCATGGCGTCATACCTCACAGCAATGTCAAAATCTTGGGCTCAAACAACCCTCCTGCCTCAGCCTCCTGAGTAGCTGGGACTACAGCTACCTGCCATGATGCCCAGCTGCTTTTTCTGGTTTTTAGTAGAGATGAGGTCTCGCTTTTGCTCAGGCTGGTCTCAGACTCCTGAGCTTAAGTGATCCACCTGCCTTGGCCTCCCAGAATTCAAGGACACGGGCATCTTTCCTCTTTCTTTCTAAGTACTACGATGGGCCTTCCATCTCTTCCCATCTCCAGGTATGTGTCCCGTTCTCTCTGGGCCCCTCACCTTGCTCACTGGGGCTGCCCCAGCCTGTGACCCAGCAGCTCGTGCCTGTCTCAAAGATGACTGAGGGGTCAGGCATGCACACAGGAAGGATGTAGTCAGTGAATGTCACTGGTTCCTCCAGCTCCACCAGGGCCACGTCGGCACTGGAGGCCATGCCCTGGTACAAGGGGTTGCTCTCTACCCGCTTCACCCGGGCATACATGGCATGTGGCCCTGGCCTTACCAGCTGCCGAGCCCCCAACAGGACCTGGTACAGGGATGTTTCAGAGGTGCTGGAGGGAGAGAGCAGAGAGTTGTCCCAAGAATCAGACAGCAGGGAGGGGCTAAGGGCGCTCCTTGTCCCACCATGGTGCCTGACATCTCTCTGCACATTACCCCAACGATGTCTTCTGTGGGGGGCAGCAGCTCAGTCAGCTCAGCCTTGATTCCCCTCCCCACCTCTGGGCCCCCAGGTGACCTTGGGCAAGTCACTTAGCAAGTTTTCTGACTCAGTTTCCTCATCTCACATGGGGACGTCAGCAGTCCCTACCTGAAAGGCTTGCTGTGAGGTGAAGGGAAGGGCCTCCCCCCACAGGGTGCTGCAAAGCCTCGCCTGACCTGTGGGCTTCTGGCAGGTGACCTGCTCTGAGCCTGAGCTGCTGAATTTTATAAGAATCCCAGGGCTGCAAGGAAGACAGGTGCTTGGGAAACCCTGTGGGTCTGAGCCAGGGTGGTGGGACTGGGATTGATCCCACAGGAGACTGTGGGTGGGGTGAAGAGGAGGAGGGAATATTCTGCCCCAGTACTTGGGCTGATTTGTTTTGCAGCCAGGAAGAGTATCCCATTTAGATAGGAGAAGCCAGGGTAAGGGAGGAGCCTGCCCGCATGGCAGGAACAGGGCCCCAGGTGTGACACAGTGCCTCATTGCAAGGCCAACATCTGAGGAGCGAGCCCTTCTGGGCTGGGAGGAAGAGTTGGGGCAGTGGTCGCAGCTGCAAGTCAGCCCTGGGGTTGGAGCTAAAGGAAGCCTCTGGCTGGGACACGGGCCAGGACAGGCCGAGACGCAGGGGTGGCGCTGTCCGCGGTGCTGAAAAGCTGTGCGCGCGTACTCACTTGGGGAAGCAGTGTGCCGCAGTAAGGACCCAGCGCTCCGTGACTAGGCTGCCCCCGCAGAAGTGGCTCCCGTTGCGCTGGATGCTGACCTGCCAGGGCCACTCACCATCCACGGCGTCCTGCCCGCCCACCATCCGATTCAGCATCCGTGGACGCCCGCAGGCTGGGGGGACAAGGCAGGGGTGAGGTGCTTGCTGGAGTTCTGCACTCTGTGGGCCCTCCCCCGTCTCACACTCCAGCCTCCACTTTCTGCTTCATCCTCAGCCCCCTGCCCTGAGCTGCCCACGGAGCTGGGGACGTGGGGCCACAGCATGGCCTTGGCCTCTGATGCAGGTAGCCCCTCCCATGTGCCTTACTGCCTTCGGTTTTGGGGAGTGGCATTAAGTCCTACCTCTCGGGGCCCAGAAGGGTTGAGATAACATGTCTCAGGGTCTGGCATAAAACAGATACCAGAAGGCTGGCTGGGGAGTCACACCCTCTGGGAAGTAAGTCACTATCGGAATGGTCTCCACACCCCACACCTCAGCGTGTGAGACCTCCCTCCCACTTCCTGGGGTCCAGTTCAGCAGAGCCACAGCCTTTCCTAACTTTGGGCTTTCCTGCACATTCACTGTCCCTTCTGGATGTGTGCCTCCCAGGCAGTCTTGCAGCTCTCAGTCTAGCTGCTACCTCCTGTCCCTCCCATCCAAGGGCCTGGGGTGCTTACCTCCCGACATCGTGGCTCCTTGAGTCCCTGGAAGTGAGAAAAGGGGTGATGAGTCAGCTGCCAGGGCCTGCTCCTGCCCTCCCCACCCCACCAGTGGGCATAGCCCCTGCCCTCTTGCCCTCCCTCGGCCTCCTGAGGACCCTCAAAGGAAAGGCCAGCAATCTTCTGTTTTCTCCAGTCCTGTGTCTGCAGTGTCTACAGGCTCAGACCTAGTGCAGACACTCTCCCTGCCATGCAGGCGGAGGATCAGGAAACGCCAGTGAAGGGTCCCTGTGACCTGACGTCCCCTTCTCATCCTTGCAAGGATCTCTCAACACCCCACACCCATCCTTGACTGGAAGGAGAGGATCTGGCCTCCAGCCCTGGCACCATGGGGGCCACCTTTCTCCCCAGAGCTGGAAAACAGAGGAGGCCCAGGGACCCCCCTCTACATTTCAATAATCAGGCCCTTTCTCATGGTCTGTTCTAGAGGGAGTAAGTCTACTTCTAGTTCTTCCCTAAGTCACACTTCAGTTCTGAACCTACAGCCCCAGCCTCACGGGCTCCTCCCTGGTCTCCGGTGGGGGGACAGGGGGAGAAGCTGGCCCAGTGACCACCAAGAGCCAGCCTTCCCAAGACTCTCAGGAATCCCAGCTCTGTAGCTAATGAGGAGCCCTGCTGGGCCCTGTGTGCCTCATCCCACAAGGTGAGGGAACAAGCAGATAAATGAAGAATAGCGCTGTTTTGGGGAAGCAGGAATGGGGACCCATTTTCCAAGGTTCATTGCCTCTTACCCCTGTGGACATAAGGGCAAAGGCTTGTAACTTGGCCTATATCAAGCACTGAAGACCCCAGCGGGGCTACAGCCCAGGGACAACGACATTTCAAGAGAAATGGCTACCCTCTAAAGAGACCTTTCACAGCCCCACACTGTGGTTCCTGACGGAAGTCTGGGTGGGGGTTTAGAACAGCCACCTCTCCACATCTTAGCCCTTAGTCCCAATCTTTTCCCTGGCCCAGAGGGCAGGGCTCCTTCTATTGACTGGGTGTTCACTTTGACCAAAAATACTAATACCATGGAGTTGAGGGGCCGTGGGAACAAAAAACGGCCATGAGGTATCTGAGGACCCTGTGAGAGACTCCTTCTTGCCACCACACTGCTTGTCAGGGGCATGCTTCCCAACACCAGCTCAGGGCAAGGAACCTGAGGTTGAGGTTGGACCTTGGGTGGCAAGGAGAGGAAGCTGGATGGGGACAATAGGAGCAGGTGGCCCCCGGGGGGCCCAGCAGCCAGAGGCAACAGGAAGTCTGCCCTAGATGCTCTGCTCTGTTCATGAAGTGTCCTTTGAAAATGCAAGTGCCAGTGGCACCTGTGGCTCAGTGAGTAGGGTGCCAGCCCTATACACCGAGGGTGGCGGGTTCAAACCCAGTCCCAGCCAAACTACAACAAAAAAATAGCCGGGCGTTGTGGTGGACACCTGTAGTCCCAGCTACTCGGGGGACTAAGGCAAGAGACTCGCCTAAGAGCTGGAGGTTGCTGTGAGCTGTGACGACACCGCACTCTACTGAGGGCGACATAGTGAGACTCTGTCTCTAAAAAAAAAAGTAAAGAAAATGCAAGTGCCCCTTAAGGGCATTCTTCCCCCCAGCCCTTCCTGTCTTAGTACAAGGCAGTTCAGGTTTCCAGCACCTGACCCCTTGCTCTTTCTATGGCCTGATGATTCTACCTGCAAAATGCAGTCTAATTCTCCCACCCTCTGTCCTCTCCTTCTGGTTCTCCCTGCCGAGTCCACACAGCCACCCCTCCTTCCCATACAGACCTCTCCTTGCTAATGCAGCTCTGCCACTTACTTAGGCTGTGTCTCTGTCTCTGAGTGTTTATTCTTCCCACCCCACACCTGAATGCTCCCTCCTCCCAATCTATAAGTCCTTCTCTTGATCTAGAGATTAAGGCCTAACTGAAGTGCCATCTCCCCCAGGAAGTCCACCTTGCATGCATTGTCCATCTTGGAACGCTCATGCCTAGTTCCCAACAGGTCTCAGTGTTCTGTCCACCTCAACCTAGAGTTAGAGTCCATGTCTTTTCTCCCCTATGTGCCCCCATATCTGAGGACATGAGTTCAGGAAACATGTGGAGGGACAGAGGAGGGTGGTGAGTTGGGTGGGCTGACTGGGAAGAGGTAATGTGGAGAGGTGGGCCCTTGGGGTGGGCATCCTGTTGAGGGCTGAACAAGACACCTGGGTGTCAGGTCCATTGTTCTGGGCCCAGAGCCCCTGATGTTCCTGCAGCTAGTGAGTGGACGAGCCACCAGCCAGAGGCCTAGGGAGGTGCTGGGCCACCCTTGGGCTGGGGGTGATGATGGCACCCAGGAGTCCAGCTCTTGTCACCTTTGTGAGCCAAGTGCAGCCCACTTTTCCACTTTTGGGGTGACCTTGATTACTCAATCCTTCAAGGGCAATTGCTGCCCTACACCCCTGTGGAGATGGGCTCCCCCTTAATAATGACCTTATCCTTGTGCCGGGAGTGGGAGGCCCCCAGAAGTGCCACCCTGGTGCCCTCCTAGCTTAGAGAATGAGGAAGCACAGAGCCCTGGCTAAACTGCTGTCGGGGGTGACCTGACTCAGCCCTGGGAGGTGACTTGAGGACAGGGAAGTGTGGCAGCTGCCAGGCTGGCCGGGCTGGCTCAGGAATGTGGAAAGGTTTCCCTGGCATAGAGTGGCCCACCCTGTAGGGAGGAGCTGGCACCTGCTATGACCCAGGACAGGGAGAGGGCACTGTGGGCACCTCCTGCTCCTCTGTCGGTGGGAGGGGGACCCTCTGCAGCCTATATCCCTTGGTCCCTTTTCTCTGCCGAGTTCCCAGCCAGCCTCTGGGGCGCCCAAGCTCTTGGCTTCCCCTGTGCTCCCCAAGTGTGGTAGCCTGGGGATTTGGAGCTCAGCAGACCCCAGTAAAGTCCTGCACATATGGGGCTCCCATGTCTCCACCTGGGTTATGGGAGGACAGGCTGAGATGAGGGTGCCAGGGAGCAAGCCCTGAGCTGAAGGCCTGTGAGTGCCCAAGGACAGGCAGGGGAGGAGGCCCCTGTCAAGTCAGCTCCAGGTCCTCTCGGGCCTGTGCCACATACCCCATCCTGCCTCCCCCACTTCAGGTTCCCTAGGTGGGACGTCTGGGACTTTCCTACCAGCCCTGGGGACCCCACAATTGGGGACTGAGGGAGGCCTGCCTGCAGCCGGCCCAGGGAGTGGGGGACTCAGCTGAGCTCAAGGCCTCTGAGGAGGCTGCCAGCCACTCCCTGCACCTTCAGACTCACCAAACCACAGCAGCAGCAGCAGCAGCCCCCCCACTGCCAGGGGCCACCTCATGTCCTTGGGCCTGGACTGGGCTCAGGGCCTGCGTCAGCTGTGGCAGGAGCTCGCAGAGCGCTGGTGAGGTGCGGGCCTCCATGAAGTGGGGTTTTATGCCAGAGGTGAGTGCCATCCTGGCTATGCTGCCCAACCTGTCAGCCCGGCCTTCCCGGCTCTTCTCCACTGGAAAAGGTGCCCTAGAACCGTGGCTCCTCCATGACCTGGCCCTGAACCCCCAAAGCCTATGAGCCAGATCCTTCACCCCAACACACTACATGTGCTGGTGCAGGGCGTGCCGCCCCTTCTGGGCACTTGTGGCCTGGGGCCCCTACCATGAGCTGACCACAGACACCACCAATAGGCCCCCCATGAGCTGACAGAGTCCTCTGTGAGACCGCTCCATTTCATTCATTTGTTCATTCATTCAGCATTTATGGAGCACCTACTGTGTGCTAGGCTCCAGGGATCACACTCCATTGGGGCACAAAGGGGAGGAATTGGGAAGGGAGCAGGGTCCCACGGGCCCCAGCGCTCCCCATTCCCCTCTAGGATATCAGGTCCTTGAAGCTACTGCTGGAATGGGGATCCAGGGAGCCCTCCCCTGCCCTGTCCCCACACTGGCTGCACCCCGGGGACAGGAGGTTCCCAGAACTGAGGGCAGGCGGGGCAGAAGTAGTTCTGGGATGGCAGTCTGGCATCCCCACCCCAGACCACAGGAGCACCAGGAAGGGGTTGTCTGGGACAGCAGGTTGATGTCAAAGCTGCCTGGCTGGGCATTGGGGAGGGAGTTTGGGGCCATGGGGGGGGGTGCTGGATGGCAGGCCAGCCCTGCCTCTATCTCCCTGCCAACACAGTGGGCTTGGAGGCTTGGAGCAGGAGCCCTGCCAAGCAGTGGGGGTCCTGGGGGCCACTAGGGGCAGGGCCCTTCCCACACAAGGTCTGGGTCAATTCAAGCCCAGCACCCCTTGGCATGGAGGCGGTGCAGGTAAGGGCTAACCGGGTGCCCCTGTAGGGGGGCTGGCAGGAAGGAGGGAGAGAGGAGTGGGAAGGGGAAGGGTTCATTTGCTCACTAATATTCAGCAACTGTTCTCTGAGCACACTTGGTGCCCAGCACTGTTCCAGGTGTAAGAACACAGAAGTGAATAAAACAAGATGTGGCCTCACAGTGCTAAGAAAATGGCAAGACATCCTTTAAGGTGAAAAAAAGCCTAATTATAAATTGTAGGAAGAGTTTCCAAACATCTGGTTGACCGCGTTTCTGTAGGCACCTGATAATCAATTCACCAAATCCGAGAGGCAATCTCAGACAGGAGGCCCACCACTTCCTCTTGGGAACCATTCTCTGCCCTCCAGTCCTGCTGTTACCACTCCTGCTCCTCCTCCTCCTCCTCCTTTTTTTTTGGCTGAGTACAGGGAACTTCATTGATGTTACATGACAAGGTGGGGCTCCCTAAACCCCTCCCATTCTTCAGGGGGGTCTGGTGTGGAAACTGTCGAGGGGAGATTCTCAGTGAGGTGGGGGACTGAATAGGCAGGGGCACCCCAGCAGCTGAGGGCCTCTCTCCTCCTCTTGTGCTCTGGCTGGGGCTCTTGCTCCTTGGAGGCCTTGTGGGCCGTAAGGTCCACACCCTATCGCTGTAGTCAAATTCATTGTCATACCAGGCAATGAGTTTGACCAAGTGGTCATTGAGGGCAATGCCAGCCCCAGCATCAAAGGTGGAAGAATGGGGGTCACTGCTGAAGTCAGAGGGGAGGACGTGGTACTTGGTGTAGCCCAGGATGCCCTTGAGGGGGCCCTCTGATGCCTGCTTCACCACCTTCTTCATCTCATCATATTTGGCAGCCTTCTCCAGACGGCAGTTGAGGTCTGCAAACGACACGCTAGCAGTGGGTACACAGAAGTCCATGCCAATGAGCTTCCCATTCAGCTCAGGGATGACCCTGCCCACAGCCTTGGCAGGGATGTTCTGGAGAGCCCTGTGGCCATGATGCCACATCTTCCCAGAGGGGCCACCCACAGTCTTCTGGGTGGCAGTGATGACATGGACTGTGGTCATGAGTCCCTCTATGATGCTGAAGTTATCATAGATGACCTTGGCCAAGGGGGCTAAGCACTTGGTGCAGGAGGCATTTCTGACAATGCTGAGGCTGTTTTCGTGGTTCACACTCATCACAAACATGGGGGCGTCAGTAGAAGGGGCAGAGTTTGTGACTCTTTTGGCACCCCCCTGTAGGTGAGCCCCAGCCTTCTCCCTGGTGGTGGAGATGCCAGTGGACTCCACAAAGTAGTCAATCCCACCCGAGATTTTGGTGGGATCGTGGCCACGGAAGATGGTTATGGGGTTTCCATTGATGACAAGCTTCTGTTCGCAGCCTTGATTGTGCCATGGAATTTGCCATGGGTGGAATCGTACTGGAACACACAGACCATGTAGTTGAGGTCAATGAAGGGGTAATTGATGGCGACAATATCCACTTTGCCAAAGCAGTTTATTCCAACCCTCACTTTCACCATGGTGCCGCAGGGGTGTGGTCGGCGCTGCACGAGAAAAAGCGAATGTCTGACGAGCTGGGGGACCTCCCACTCCTGCTCCTTTAAAAGCAACTCCTGTAAGGGTGGTTCTGCTTCAAAGTCAAATAAGCAACAAAAGCCAAGATTTGCTTCAAAAAGTTAGAACACCAGGGAAAGTTGGATTCCTGAAGAAGAAGGTACAGTCACCTAGTGATTAGAGGCACAGCAGCCCGGGCCTCTCCCGCAGCTCTGCTGGGCTGAGCAGGGAGCTGGGTCCCTTCTTTACACCATGCACCAAACAAAGGAAGAGGGAAATCCAGAAACAGTTTTGTGTTAAAAAAATCAGGCGGCGCCTGTGGCTCAGTGGGTAGGGTGCTGGCCCCATATACTCAGGGTGGCGGGTTCAAACCTGGCCCCAGCCAAACTGCAACAACAACAAAAAAATAGCCGGGCGTTGTGGTGGGCACCTGTAGTCCCAGCTACTCAGGAGGCTGAGGCAAGAGAATCACCTAAACCCAGGAGTTGGAGGTTGCTGTGAGCTGTGACACCACTGCACTCTACCAAGGGCGACAGAATGAGACTCTGTCGCTAAAAAAATAATCAATTGGGACGGCCCCAGTGGCTCAAAGGAGTAGGGCAACGGCCCCATATACCAGAGGTGGCAGGTTCAAACCCGGCCCCGGCCAAAAAAAAAATCAATCCTTCCTAGAAAAGGAGTAGAATTGGACATTTATCAACTATCTGGAAGGGTGAGAGTTTTCTAAGATTAGAAGTCATGTTAGACATCACAAGAGAAAAGAGGTGCAGCCCATAAGTTACAAAACACAAGCAACATTGGTTACAAAATAAAAAGACAAACAATAGGAAAACTATCTGTGGGAAATCTGGCCACGTACTGACACTCTTGTGTATAGTGCTCAAGAAATCGATCAGAAAAACTCCGATGACGATGACATGGATGAAGGGCACAGACACGTTGGCCAGAGCGGAAACTAATTTGGTTAATGGAGTTGTTGAGAAAGGTTCAGCCTCAGTAATTAAATAAATGCAAATCAAAGCCACACAGAGAAGATGCCGCTCTGTGTGGAGTCAGCACACCTTTGCAGGAATGCTGTTAGTCAGAGCTTTAGGGAAATGGGCCAGCAGGTGGGCAAGGAACTGGCCCTCTTAGAAATTGGTAGTTATTTTCTTTCTG
The DNA here is from genome assembly GCA_963573935.1 of Arctocebus calabarensis. Taxonomy (NCBI): domain Eukaryota; kingdom Metazoa; phylum Chordata; class Mammalia; order Primates; family Lorisidae; genus Arctocebus; species Arctocebus calabarensis. Next base: position 30,759 of record CAUYON010027189.1, read on the forward strand.
TGGTTATTCCCTCTTTTCAATGACTTCACCACTGGGAGTATAGCTAATCTCACATACAGAAAAACATCTTTTTTTATTTGTTTGTTTTTCTTTGCAGTTTGTTTGCTTTTTGGCCAGGACCAGAGTTTAAACCCACCACCTCTGGGGCTGGCACCCTACTCTTTTGAGCCACAAGCGCCACCCAACATCTTTTTTTTTAGAGACAGAGTCTCATTTTGTCGCCCTCGGTAGAGTGCTGTGGCATCACAGATCACAGCAACCTCCAGCTCTTGGGCATGGGCGATTCTCAGCCTCCCGAGTAGCTGGGACCACAGGTGCCCACCACAATACCTGGCTATTTTTTGTTGCAGTTTGGCCGGGGTCAGGTTTGAACCCGCCACCCTCAGTATATGGGGCTGGCGCCCTACTCACTGAGCCATAGGCGCCGCTCCAGAAAAGCATTTTGACTAAAGATGTTTGTGCCCAGATTATTTAGATTCACAAAAACAAACAAAAAACTGGAAACAAATAAATAAAAACTAGTAAGGTGATGGCAAATAAGATATTCTCAGAATAGAATTCATAAAAATGACCTTTTCATGGAGATTGGGTAAAGAGAGAAAATACTCATGATATAAAGGGGAAAAGAAAGAAGGGGTACAAATGTTTGTAGCAAGGTGTAATAACTGTGAAAAAAATCAAACTTCAAAAACCATCAGCAATGGGCGGCTCCTGTGGCTCAGCGAGTAGGGCGCTGGCCCCATATACCGAAGGTGGCGGGTTCAAGCCTGGCCTCGGCCGAACTGCAAAAAACAAAAAAAATAGCCGGGCGCTGTGGCGGGCGCCTGTAGTCCCGGCTACTCGGGAGGCTGAGGCAAGAGAATCGCTTAAGCCCAAGAGCTGGAGGTTGCTGTGAGCAGTGTGACGCCACGGCACTCTACCCAGGGCGATAAAGTGAGACTCTGTCTCTACAAAAAAAAAACAAACAAAAAAAACCCCGCCAGCTTTGGTGTATGTGGCCAGCGTGCTACTCTCTGCGCTACGGGTGCCAAGCCAACCCATTGATTCTTTTTTTAATAGTTTATGTCTCATGTGAAATCTCATATATTTTCTTTCTCTTTCTTTTTCTTTTTTTGTTTTTTTGCATTTTTGGCTGGGTTTGAACCTGCCACCTCCAGTATATGGGGCCGGTGCCCTACTCACTGAGCCACAGGTGCTGCCCCATCTTTCTTTTTCTTTCTTTTTCTTTTTTTTTGAGACAGTCTCATTTTGTTGCCCTTGGTAGAGTGCCATGGCATCATAGCTCATAGTAACCTGACATTCTCGGGTTCAAGTGATTCTCTTGCCTCAGCCTCCCAAGTAGCTGTGATGTCCACTACAATGCCCAGCTATTTTTAGAGCTGGGTCTCACTCTTGCTCAGGCTGGTCTCAAACTTGTGAGTTCAAGCAATACTCCCGCCTCAGACTCCCAGAGTGCTGAGATTACAGGCGTGAGCCACTCTTCTTCAGCCAAAGTCTTGTATATTCTCATTCAAACAAGCATATTTTCCTTTATCGTCTTATGAATAATTATAATAATTTGTGGCAGACCTGCTTTAAAGGAGCCCCCATCATCCTCACCTCCTGACACTTACTCTTTATAAAATTCCTTCCTTTTGAGTGTGAGAACAACCTGTGACTTGTTTCTCATACAAAATGGCAGAGAATCATCACAGGATGTTACTTCTGTGATGAAATTATAGTGTGTAAGACTTGATATTCTTCGCAGACTCATTCTAAAACTCTCTGGTGGCGCCTGTAGTTCAGTGGGTAGGGCACCAGCCATGTACTCCGAGGCTGGCAGGTTCGAACCTGGCCTGAGCCAGCTAAAACATCAATGACAACTGCAACAACAACAAAATAGCTGAGCATTGTGGTGGGCGCCTGTAGTCCCAGCTATTGGGGAGGCCAATGCAAGAGAATTGCTTAAGCCCAAGAATTTGAGGTTGCTGTGAGCTGTGACACCACGGCACTCTACCCAGGGCAACAGCTTGAAACTCTGTCTCAAAAAAAAAAAAAAAAAAGAAATAAAAAAATAATGAAACTCTCTCCTTAGATGGCTGTGAAGAGATAAGCAGTCATGTTGGGAGGGTCACATGGCAAATTGCTGAGAACACCGCCAACAGCCAGGAAGGAGCCAAGGCTGTCAGTCCCACCACTACAAAGAAATAAGTTCTGCTGGAGCCTGAGCCAGCATGGAAGCAACCTCCCTTCCAACCTCCAGTGGAGAAGGCAGCCTGAATGACATGTTGGCCACAGCCTTGTGAGACCCTAAGCAAAGGACCCATCTGAGATACGCCCAGAGTCCTGCTCCACAGAACGTGTGAGACAATAAATGCATGTGGCTCTAAGCTGCCAAGTCTGTAGTCATTTAACAGCCTCAGAGTCCTGAGTTCAAGTGATCCTTTCAGGACTATAGGTGCCCACCACATTGCTTGGCTAATTTTTTCTAATTTTGGTAGAAATAGGGTCTTACTCTTGCTCAGACTGATCTTCAACTCCTGAGCTGAAGGAATCCTCCCACCTCAGCCTGAGACCACATCCAGCCGTTTTTTTCCTACTTTTTGTAGAGACGGGGTCTTTCTCTTGCTCAGGCTGGTCTTGAACTTCTGAGCTCAAGAGATTCTCCCACCTTGGCCTGGTAAGATCCTGGCAGGATCAAGGGTGAACCACTGTGCTGGCCTAAAATAACTTCAATTTTTAATTTTAAAGCCCCTTCTGAAGAAAATGTCTTTGGGGGGCTCGGCACCAGTAGCACAGTGTATACAGTGCCAGCCACATGCATCGAGGGTGGCAGGTTCGAACCTGGCCCGGGCCAGCTGAACAACAGTGGCAACTGCAACAAAAAATAGCCGGGCATTGTGGCGGGCACTGGGAGTCCCAGTTACTTGGAATGCTGAAGCAAGAGAATTGCTTATGCCCAAGAATTTGAGGTTGCTGTGTGACACCGTTGCACTCTACCGAGGGCGACACAATCAGATTATCTCAAAAAAAAAAATGAAAGAAAGAAAATGCTCTTTTGGATTATTATGTAAGCAGACAGTTATTTAATCTAGTTTCTGAAGGATAAAAAGTTCAAATAAAATAAACTCACTCCAGAAATGAACAGATGAAACTCTCTCACCCTACTTGGTGTTGCCTCAAACCCTCTCCATACTGTAATATGCATTAGAAATAAGCAAAACAAATGATAACCCAAAGGCTAAAGAGACATGAGTTCAAAAATCACGGAAATATTAATAGAAAAAAAAAAAGCATCAGGCTTGGTGCCCGTAGCTCAGTGGTTGGGGTGCTGGCCACATACACTGGGGCTGGCGGGTTTGAACCTGGTCTGGGCCTGCTAAATAACAATGACAACTACAATAAAAAAATAGCCAGGCATTGTGGCAGGCACCTGTAGTCCCAGCTACTTGGGAGTCTGAGGTGGGAGGATTCCTTCAGTTCAGGAGTTGGAGATCAGTCTGAGCAGGAGTAAGACCCTATTTCTACTAAAAAATAGAAAAAATTAGCCAAGCAATGTGGTAGGCACATTAAGCCCAAGAGTTTGAGGTTGCTATGAGGTGTGACGCCACGGCAATCTACTGAGGGCAACATAGTGAGACTCTGTCTCAAAAAAAAAGAAAAGAAAAAGAAAAAAGAATTGGCTGGGCGCCTGTGGCTCAACGGGCTAAGGTGCCAGTCATGTACACCTGAGCTGGCGGGTTCGAATCCAGCCCGGGCCCGCCAAATAAGGACAGCTGCAACCAAAAAATGGCCGGGCGTTGTGGCGGGCGCCTGTAGTCCCAGCTACTTGGGAGGCGGAGGCAGGAGACTCGTTTGAGCCCAGGAATTAGAGGTTGCTGCGAGCTGTGATGCCATAGCCTCCTCTAATATAATTAATATTAATATTTAATATTAAAAAAAGAAAAAAAGAATCAAAATTAAAAGGTTTTCAGAGGCAGTCTTTGTTTTTCAGGTTGTTAAAAAAATCTCAGAGTGGGTGGTGTCTGTGGCTCAGTGACTAGGGTGCTGGCCCTATATACCGAGAGTGGCGGGTTTGAACCTGGTCCCGGCCAAACTGCAACAAAGAAAACAGCTGGGCGTTGTGGTAGGCACCTGTAGTCCCAGTTACTTAGGAGGCTGAGGCAAGACAATCATCTAAGCCGAAGAGCTGGAGGTTGCTGTGAGCTGTGATGCCACCGCACTCTACGGAGGGTGAAGAGTGAGACCCTGCCTCTTAAAAAAAAAAAAATCTCAGAGGATTGGCTGTGAATGAAGGCATGCAGTTAGGTACAAGTTTACAAAATGGTGAGAAAGCGAGAGAGAAAACATGCATTTGAATGGAGCTTTGGTTATAAAGGGCCTTGTGGGCCACGCAGGGGAGTCGGCGTCCTTCCCAGCTGGACCGCAGGTGAGGGTGCAGCTGAAGAGTTGAATGTTGCTTAAGCCTGGACAATAACACAGAGCAGCTGCCAACTCCCGTTCCGCCCACCACTGGCCATCCCGCCCAGTGTCCGCAGAGAAGCTCTAGCCTTTTCCAGCTTTACTCCCCCTTCCTCGGCCTCCCTCCAGGCCCCCCTGGAAACCCATGCTTTGCCGAGGTGGCTCTCTTAGCCTGGCCTCTCTTCCTTTCCTGACAGCTCCCTTCCAACTGTTAGCTTCCTTGCCCCCTCAGAGCAGGATGTATCGTTCTTTGACACTTTGACCTGCTCTTCCCAACCAATTTCCCACACTCCCTCCTGCCCCAGAAAGCCGAGCTCCCTGGGGCCCTGGCTCGGGCGCATCCCCACAGCCCCTTCCTTTCCTCCCTAGCAGTACGTGCTGAAGGGTCTGTCAGCCTCCCTGTTTCTGTCCGTTTCTTGCCTCAACCTCCTACACATAGATGCCTGGCTTTTACCCTAAAGCAGAGTTTGGATTACAGCACCCCCAACTCAAAATCCTTCCCTGGCTGAGTTTCGCCCTTGATGCTCTTTCAAGTTTTGGCTTTCCAGGCCTGGCACGCTGTGCAAGGAGAGCTGGCCGGTGGGATACTCAGCGAAAAAGAGTTCAGCTGACAGTCACCATCAGGGCCATCTTAGGCAAAGATCTTCAGCAAATTGAGAGAACCCAGGTTAGCACCCAGTTCCCTCTCACTTCTCCTCCTTAAACACACTGAGCACCACCCCGCAGGTCCTGTGCTAGGCCTTAGTAAAAAGGAAAATGATTACATTCTTTCCTGGACCCCAAAGACATGGGCCTTGTTCTGTCTCTCCACTCTGGCTACTGCCTGACTCCTGGGGTGTGCTGGTGAACGTTTTTTATTTATTTTATTTTATTTTTTTCTAGTGAACGTTTAACAACAGGCTTTCTGGAAGAACATAGATAATAGTAAACTAATTAAGAAGCAATGAATCTTGAGCATTGTCCACCTTTGTTTTTAATATAATTGTAGGTTTATATGATTTGATTTTTTTGTTTGTTTGAAACAGTGCTCCACTGTCACCCAGGCTGGAACTCCTGGCTCAAGCAGTGCTTTTGTTTCAGCCTCCCAAGTAGCTTGGCAGGGACTATAAGCATGTGCCACCACGTCTGGCTAATTAAAAATATATATATATATTTTTATAGAGACAAGGTCTTGCTATGTTGCCCAGGCTGGTTTCCAACTCCTGACCCTAAGAGATCCTCCTGGATCACAGGTGTTAATGCCCAGCTTATATTATTCGCTTTTAAATAATTATTAAATATGTATGTATATTTATAGTTCTCAAAAACTCCTTAAAATTTAACCAGGCTCAGTGCCTGTGGTTCAACGGGCTAAGGCTCCAGCCACGTACACCTGAGCTGGTGGGTTCGAATCCAGCCCGGGCCCACCAAACAACAATGACAGCTGCAACCAAAAGATGGCCAGGCGTTGTGGCGGGCGCCTGTAGTCCCAGCTACTCGGGAGGTGGAGGCAGGAGACTCGCTCGAGCCCAGGAATTGGAGGTTGCTGTGAGCTGTGATGGTACAGCACTCTAACCAGGGTGACAGCTTGAGGCTCTGTCTCAAAAAACAGAAAAAGAAAACTAACCATCGGTGGCAGTGACTGGGTCCAAACTGTCTCCAGCACATCACTGCCCTCAGGCCGATCTTCCGTGGTGCAAATTTAATTCTTGGACCGCGGCGACCAGGCACCGCCGCGGGGAGCAAGGCTGGCGCATTCCCTCATCAGGCCACCGGGGGGCGACAGACACCGCTCATGTGCAGCGGGGAGGGGAGGCGGAGACCCTGGGGCTCAGCCGCTGGGCCTCTCGTCCGCCTCCAGGGACGACGGAGACGCTCCTTGCGCTACTTCAGGCGCGTCCCGGCACAGGGCGGTGGCAGGGGTCCGGAGGTGCATAATCGGGTTCCTCGTCCGAAAAATTCCCGCACTTCGAGCACCCCGCGTGGGTCCGGAGACCGCGCATGCGCGCTCGGGCGGCGCTGCAGTCCCGCGGTCACACTTCCGCTGCCTCGGGATCCGCAGCAAGCTGGGTCATACGTTGACTGGAGTTAGTTAATTAATCACCGGGCAATTAGTTTCCCCGGGCCTGAGACTAGCTGGATTAATGAGGAGGGACCAGGGACGAGAGCTTCCTCCTGAGTCACCAGCACCGGGAAGGCGACCACGCAGCTTCCTTCCTGGAGGGCTGTCCACGAGGACAGGGTCCAGCTGGGGCAGAAAGCCTGCGCCTGGCTGGGACAGCCCAGGGTCCCCTAGGTTTCTCTCCATCTCTGCCTGACCTTGACCAAAGCATTTAACTCTCTGGCGGCACCTGTGGCTCAAAGGCGTCGGCCCCATATACCTGAAGTCGTTGGTTCAAACCCGGCCCCAGCCAAAAACTGCAACCAAAAAAAAAAGAATTTAACTCTACTGGGCCCAGTGGCTTCTTCAGCAAACACTCATGCTTCCCCCCTATTCATTTCCATCCTGCCTCCCTCCTCCTTTATTCTGTCCCCCGACCCCCTAATTTCTTATTGGCAGACAGTGGCCATCCCTCCAGGGAGATTTGCATCAACCCTTCATCCACACGGATCATCCCACCCACTGTGTGGGGCCCATTCTCCTTGTCAAATATTGGCTCCCTGGAGGTACCATCCAAACAACACGTGATCAAACAAAGCTGAGTTTAATCGTGTTAAAGGAAAGCGCTATCTTGAGAAAGCCATTGTAGAGGTGGAGGGTATTGGGATTCGGGGGTGGGTGGGTGGTGATGTCTGTCTTTTTTTTTTTTTTTTTTTTTTTTAGAAAGTGAATAAATTTGTAACAAAGGAAATTTTGATTTGGCAAAAAAGAGAAAAAAGCTGTAACCCTGGATAGATTGCAGTGGCAACACAGCTAACAGCAACCACCAAATCCAGGGCACAAGCGAGTCTCCTGCCTCAGACACACAAGTAACTGGGACTACAGGCGACCGCCACAACCCCCGGCTATTATTGTTTGGGTTGCAGCCGTCATTGTTGGTTTGTGGGC
>CAUYON010027190.1:0-10675 GCA_963573935.1 Arctocebus calabarensis
AGGTGTGCGTTATCTGAAAGCCCCTGCTGCTTTCAGGAATGTTCTCTGCACTTTTCTTTTTTTTTTTTTTTTTTGAGACAGAGCCTCAAGCTGTCGCCCTGGATAGAGTGTCATGGCATCACAGCTCACAGCAACCTCCAATTCCTGGGCTCAAGTGATTCTCCTGCCTCTGCCTCCCAAGTAGCTGGGACTACAGGTGCCCGCCACAACGCCTGGCTTTTGCTGTTGTTGTTGTTGTTGTTGCAGCTGTCATTGTTTGGAGGGCTGGGGCTGGATGTTGGATTCTAACCCTGTGGCTCAGCTGGCGGCTTAGCTGCTTGAGCCACAGGAGCCGAGCCAGCACTTTTCTATTTGACCTTCAATAGCACAGATCATTTCTCCCTGATGCCTCCTTCCTCATGTCTCTGGGGAGGCATGTTTTATGCCTCTTTTATGTTCTGTCCCCAGGAGTTAAAAATGAATATCAATATCCTGTCTGTGTTCAGACTTTCAGCTGTGTGTGTGTGTGTGTGTGTGTGTAAATGTTTGTGTGTCTACAAGGGTCTTAAGCAATTGGTGTTTGTGAATTTTGTCTCTAACCTCTTCTTCTAGGACTCTACTAGGTCAGGCCCATTCCCTTTGCTAGCTCTTTAGATCCCACAGATAGTGCTTTGATATGGCAGCCAAATCTATAATATTTTACTGTCTTTCATGTCATGACTAGAAAAGCTTTTCCTACTTTAAGAGTATATAAAACAATCACACATCACTTAACGACAGGACGTATTCTGAGAAATGAGTCATTAGTCAATTTCATCATTGTGCAAACATCACAGAATGTACTTACATGAAACTAGATGGTACAGCCTACTGCACGCCTAGGGTATGGGCCACAGGTGGCCCTCCAGATCCCCAAGTGTGGCCCCGAATCCAAACTTCACAGAATAATTTTATTTTTAATAAAATTTATTTTTATTTTATTTTTAATAAAAGTTGGGTTCAGTCCAAATGCCACACTCAAAGATCCAGAAGGTTGCACTGGGTCTCAAGGTTTCGGGCAATTTTAATAGATGAGTAAATATTTGTGTATCTAAACATCAGGTATTGGCCTATGGTGCTATGGTGGCTACAACAGCACTAGGCGAGGTGCTGGGAACTTTTCAGCCTCATTACAATCAAATGGGCCACGGTCATAGGTATGTATGCAGTCCTTCACTGACCAAAACATTTTTATGCAGGACATGTTATATTCATCTATGTATTCTTCTGGTTAGTGCAAGTGACTCCAATTTTTGTTTTCCAAGTGGCTACCCAACTTTTCCAAAGTCATGTGTTGAATTGTCCAAACTTCCCACCTATATAATATGCTGAATAGTGTTTAGGTATATGGTGTATATTATATAATGAATAGTGTAGAGACGCAGAACTTTTATAGGCTTTTCTTTCAATCTCATAGATAATAGTTCTTCCAGTTATATCTATTTTCAGAACACTGATGTATATTCACATACTATTTTATATTATCACATACATGTATAATGTTTCTATCAATTTATTTTTATACTACTGTAAATCAAAAGTTGTAAAAATGATATAGAAGCATCCACTTTCCTCTCCTACTCAGCCTCCATGTACAAAGGGTGATCCTAATACTGACCTGATCAAAGCACAGTGGCTGTGCCCCAAATAAGATCTCCCAGAGTTTCTTTTGACTAAGAGTAAGTGCACCTGGCAGGGCCAAGGAATCTATACTGAGTTATAAATTTGCCTGAACTTATCAAATATTTTGTGTAACAGAGGCAGGAAAATCTTATGTACATATTAAACATTAACTCAACAGGTGGCTGCAACGTTTATCTTTGGGAGGGATCACTCTTTGTTTTTTTTTTTAAACTTTCGTAGTCCATTTAGACCAGTGGTTCTCAACCTTCCTAATGCCGCAACCCTTTATACAGTTCCTGTGGGTCACGACCTACAAGTTGAGAACTGCTGATTTAGAGACATAAAGCTGGTTCTCAAGTTGTAAGGCCTAGTCATGAAGTGTAAAGAGCTTAGGACTTAAGGCTGGGCTCAGTGCCTCACACCTGTAATCCTAGCATTCTTGGAAGGATCCTTTGAGCTCAGGCATTTGAGAAAAGTCTGAGCAAGAGTGAGGCTTCGTCTTGAGTAAAAATAGAAAAGTTAACTAGGCATCAAGGTGGGTACCTGTAGTCCCCACTACTTTGTGGGGCTGAGGTAGGAGGATTGCTCGAGCTCAGGAGTTTGAGGTTGCTGTGAGCTAGGCTGATGCAAGGTACTCTAGCCTGGGACAACAGAATGAGACTTTGTCTCCGAAAACAAGAAAAAAGGGTTTAGGAAAGCAAATGGCTTTATGAGAACAAAAAAATTAGTTTAGACTCCTAAAAGGAGAAAGCAAAAAAGAGAAAGAGAAGAAAAGTAGAGGCCAGGGACAATAAAATTCCCAATGTTGGGAAAGCTAAAAGGGCTTTTAGGAAGAATCCAAGTCCGGGTGAGGTGGTTCATACCTGTAGTCCCAGCACTCTGGGAGGCCGAGGCAGGTGGATTGACTGAGTTCACAGGTTTGAGACCAGCCTGAGCCAGAGCAAGACCCCACCTCTAAAAATAGCTGGGCATTGTGGCAGGTGCCTATAGTCCTGGCTACTCAGGAGGCTAAGGCAAGAGTTTGAGGTTGCTGTGAGCTATGACGCCATGGCACTCTACCGAGGGTGACAAAGTGAGACTCTGTCTCAAAAAAAAAATCTAATATTCCAAGTTGGGTTGTTAGCAGTCATAGTGACATAAACTCTTTCACCTTTCCAAGTTTTCAGAATCCTTTCCTCAAATGAAGACTATGGCGGGGGTGAGGGGGACACTTGGGGAGCATGGGGGACAGTAGTTGTGTTCCGTGTCTAGGTCCGTGTGTTGATGGGGGATGATCTATAATCTAAACTCTTTCTACCAAAACATAATCTTAGAGCAAAGGCAACCGTAAGAAGGTGAGTTCCCTGGGCATTTGTGAAAATGTGGGAAGATCCTTTATTTCTACAAATACAGAACAGAGACTTTACACTAAGCCTGGTGAACAGGTTGACTAGAGATGACAGCTTGCAGTTATCTAGAATGTCACTATCTCTGTGTTTGTCTTTCAGAAGAACTGGCATCCTTCATATCTTTGGAGAAATGGATCTCTGTATCTCTCTCAATCCATCTCCCAGAAACAGGTGGGGAGAGAGAAAGAATACTCAAAACTTCAACGCCTCTGCCAGCTCTTCCAATGGTCTTTAAGTAGAGCAAATTAGACATGCTTAAGTTCTTTCTCTGTCAACTATGGCTAATCATAACAGCTTCTTCACAGGATGATGGTAAGGATTGATTAATATGTGTAAAGTGCTTTAGATGTGCCTGTTACAAAAAGAGATTCTCCATGCCTGATTGCACGGTTGACTCACCTGGAGAGCTTTAAAATCATCAATGCCAAGGTCAGTGAACAATGATGTCATAGTCTCTGGAGTAGAGCTCAGACATCGGCACTTTCCAAAGCTCCCTTGGTGATTCTATTGCGTGGTCATGAATAATAACCACTGTTTTATGGGGTATCAGTTTAGCAAAATGATACTTTAAATGTTGATTTCTGAGGAACAAAATCTGTTTATTAAGAGATTCAATATTCCTGAATTCTTCCTCTCAGGGGATCTTAGCTGGCAGGTTCACTTTGCAGTAACAGCTTCCCTAAGGAATGTTCATTGCTCAGGTTGGCATAAAAGAGTGGGAATTTTTATGTCTTCCTGACGAGAGGGAGAGAAGAATCTCTCTCTACTCCACAGCTAAACTCCAATCTGTATGCTGTGTTGATGGTCCTCCAAACCCAGCAAAGTAAGAGATCTTGTTTACTTGCTGGACTCGTGTGCCACTAGAAAAGAAAGACTTAGTGCCAAGAAGTCACTGAGCCACCCTACATAGTCAGATTATGAGGAAGCGAAGTCTGCCATAAAGTTCTGCCTGTATTTCCAGATCTTCTTGGTTTCCAGGCAGCCAGCCACCTGCTTTCAGCTTTCACCTAGAACTCAACAATGTAAGGAAGAAAAAAGATTATTCTCAGTTAGAAATGTTCTGGGAAATGTTGAATAACCTCGCCTCTAGAAATTACAGTTTTTGGCCTCTTTCCCAACCTTGGAAGGCATATTTATCTTCTGAGAAAAGACAACCTTTTATCTTTTCCTAGTTGGTGCGTTTTTCTAGACCTAAATTCCTGAGCTTGCACTAAAACCCCTATTAACAACTTCTTTGGGGAAGGGGAACTGCTTAAGATTAGACTATTAGGGCAGGTGCCAAGGCTCACGCCTGTATTCCTAGCACTCTGGGAGGTGGATTTCTTGAGTTCAAAGGTTGGAGACCAGCCTGAGCAAGAACAAGACCCTGGCTCTACAATAAATTAAACAACTAACGAGGTGTTCAGGGTGTGGTGGCTGGCGCCTGTAGTCTCAGCTACTCAGGAGGCTGAGTCAGGAGGATCGCTTGAGTCCCAAAGTTTGAGGTTCCTGTGAGCTATGATGATGCCATGGTACTCTAGCCTGGGTGACAGAGTAAAACTTAGGAAAGCAAAGCAAAGGAGAAAGGAAAGGAGAAAAGAAAAGATGGGGTGGCGCCTATGGTTCATCGAGTAGGGTGCCAGCCCCATATGCCAAAGGTGGAGGGTTCAAATCCAGCCTCGGCCGAAGTGCAAAAAAAAAAAAAAGAAAGAAAGAAAGGAAAGAGGTTACGCTAGTACAGGTAAAGTTAAGCAGTGGGGGCTGGGGGGTGTTAGTTGCTATATTCATTCATTTATGTGTCCACAATGGCTGCCTGGTGCAATTCAGTAACAGGCCCATAGAAAAGTAAGCTATTGAGGTGAAAACGTCCAGAACGTCACATGTTCTTCTAGGTATATGTAACAGCTCCTCTTGGAGGACAGGGGCAGTTGCAAATGGGAGCGGGGGGCTGAGGAGTTTGGGGGTGTCTGCTAAATACAGACAGTCTCCTTGGTTACAGTGTCCGACACAGGCCCCTGGTCGCCATGTGGAAGTCAAGCAACCACCAGGAAGCCACACACCGTGTCACACAAGAAAGTAGAGTTGGTGCAGGCAGTGTGGGAAGAAAAAACAAGATGTGTCATGGAGGTCCCAGCCAGGTGGAGGACTCTCTTCCTGCAGACGGGACATGCAGAGGCACTGGAGTATGTCCAGCCTGGCCCGGGCCAGCGTGGGAAATAGACAGAAGCTGCCCTGGACTTTGGCACTGGCCATGTGCACTTTGTCAGACTGCCACCTGCTGATTATGCCACACATCGGAATGTCCTCCGGGTCAGAGATCTTCCTGGACCCAAAGTGAGGTCTTTATTAGGAAGAAAAGGGAGTAGAAACAACAAGGATAGCGCTCCGCTGTGTGGCTGAGGACCCTGCCCTTTCTTCTTGGACATCATTCCTGCACTTTAAAAGGGTGGAGGCTGTAGATTTCCTTCCCTCCCACCTGTGCACACTTATAATGCCCCAGATCGCCCCCCTCGTAGCAGCTGTATGTTGTGACTGCTCCCTGTGTTTATTAGACCGGATTGTGGGCTCAGTATGGGAGGGGCCACGTTTTTCTCATGCACCCCAGGTCCTTAGTACGTGATATGCCCGGCGACCTGTACACAGGTACTCACATAACAAATCTGCTGAATGAGAGAGAAAGGGAGGGAGGGTGGGAAGGGTGAAAGGAAGGTTAGACATCCCGGCAAGCCCATCCCAATTTGTACAGAAAGTATCCCTAGCTTTCTATATTTCCCTTTGCAGGAAGGCCGCTGGGAGCCCAGAAATTCGCTGCAAAGGAGAGGAGAAAGCGCCTCCTCTCCCATCACTACGAAGGGAAAATAAGTAAGGCTGAAATTTTCTCAATTAAGACTTAAAAAAAAGAAGAAGAGAAAAGAAAAAGAATGAGGCAAGCTGCAAATGGCAAAACCAGATGTAGTCTAGATTTCCAATAGAAGGCTCTCTAAATCTGCTAGGGCAGAGCTACTTGTGGAAACCCAGGCTGGTCCTCCCGGAGTGGTGCAGGTGACAGAACAGGGGATAGATGTGTTTTCTTCTGATGGTATCAGAAAGGCCTGAAGCTTTGCAAGAGCCACCAGATGAGACTTTGATAGAACTTTGCAGTTTGCGTACATTGTCTTATTTCTGAAAAGAACTGTGTGGAATAGGAAAGTCACCTGGGGGCTGGAGAATGGTGACATTAGCACAGGGCTAGACCTGGGAGAGACTGGCTGGAAGAGCTGAGGGCCCCAGAGTTCTTCCCCTATCTGGAGTAATTTGAAGTAGACTCTGGGGTGAGTTCTTAATACATGTGATCTCAGAAGATGGGGTGAAGTTGGGAAGCTGGTAGACTTGGAGTCTAAGTGGGTGGGTGGGAGGGTCCATGCCATGACAAAAACCTCTGGCTTCTCATTTAATTGCCAGGGCTACAGTGCAACAGCAGCATCACAGCACATTGCCACTTGCAGGGCTTGGGATAAGTGATCCTCCTGCCTCAGCCTCCCTAGCAGTTGGGACTACAGGAGCATGCCACCATGCCCAGCTAATTTTCTTTTTATTTATTTTTTTGTAAAGACAAGGTTTTACCATGTGGCTCAGGCTGATCTCCAACTGCTGGGCTCAAGCTATTCTGCCTAGGCCTCCCAAAACGCTAGGATTATAGGTGTGAGCCGCCGCACTTGGCCTGGACTCTTGATTTTCTAAAAAGTAATACTGAGATCGGGAGGCTGAGGCAAGAGAATCGCCTAAGCCCAAGAGCTAGAGGTTGCTGTGAGCTGTGATGCCACAGCACTCTACCGAGGGAGACAAAGTAAGACTCTAAAAAAAAAAATCCCAAAAATAAATAAAAAGTTTTTAAAAAGTAATACTGAGAGATATTATTAGATTATTTTTACACTAACTCTGACCTTACTCACAAATCCTGGAATCACAGAATCACAGGCCTTGACTCCCAGCCCATCCCAATTTGTACAGAAAGTATCCGTAGCTTTCTATATTTCAACATCAGGAGCAGCTCCCACTTTATTCAGCTTCTTTCTGCCCTCAAGACTAGCACTGGGGGGAGGCAAATGAGACATCCTCTTGTGTGCAAAATGTAAACGATGCCAAAAAAACTCAATCATCGTGATAAATAACATTTTTTTAAAACTCAAAATGAATGCCAAAAAGATACATGATGAACAAAAGTGAGTACTTCATTTACCTGAGCCCAGTCTCAGCGCTGCCCAAACTCATTTTCATTTCAGACTCTGTATTTGCTTTTCTGTCTGCTTGGGATAATCCTTCCAGATCCTCACACAGCCTGGCTCCCTGCTCATTGTTTAGGTTTCTGCTCTAATGTTTTCTTCTCAGAAAGCCTTTTTGTTTTTCTTTTTTCGAGACAGAGTCTCACTATGTCGCCCTCAGTAGAGTGCTGTGGCGTCACAGCTCACAGCAACCTCAAACTCTTGGGTTTAAGTGATTATTTTGCCTCATCCTCCCAAGCAGCGAGGGCTATAGACGCCCACCACAACGCCTGGATATTTTTTGTTGTTGTTGTCATTGCTGTTTAGCAGGCCAGGACTGGTTTTGAACCCACCAGCCCTGGTGCACCTGGCCGGCACCCCAACCTCTGAGCTATGGGCCATGAGCCTCAGAAAGCTTTTGTTCTCTGACTTTACTATCTAAAATCACCCTTCCCCATCTCCCCCCACCTCTGAACAGTTCTGTTACTCTCCATTCTCTCACTGTTTTAATTTTTCAGTGCAGTTTTCACTGTCAGATTATTTGTTTAGATCTTCGCTGATATCTCTTTAGTGCTTAGCACATAGTACACACTTAATATTAGTTGAATAAATGAAGTGAGTTAATGAAGCACCTATCTATCAGAGATCGTGCATTAGCTCATTTAATTCTCAAAAATCTGCTAAGGTGAGTTCAATCACCACTGTTTGTCAGGTGAGTCAACTAAAGCTTAGAGAGGTTAAGAGCCATTTTCAAGGCCAGGCGTGGTGGCCCATGGCTGTAATCCTAGCACGCTGAATTGCTTGAACTCACAAGTTCGAGACTAGCCTGAGCAAGAGCCAGACCTCCATCTCTGCTAAAAATAGAAAAAATTAGAACTCTGCTAAAAACAGAAAAATTACCCAGGCATTGTGGTGGGTACCTGTAGTCCCAGCTACTTGGGAAGCTGTGGTAAGAGGATCATTTGAGCCCAAAGTGCCCATCGACCCACGAGTGGATTAATAAATTGTGGTACATGTATACCATGTAATATTGCCCAGCCTTAAAGAAAGATGGAGATTTTACCTCTTTCATGTTTACATGGATGGAGCTGGAATATATTCTTCTTTTTTTTGAGACAGAGCCTCAAGCTGTCACCCTGGATAGAGTGCTGTGGCAACCTCCAATTGCTGGGCTCAAGCGAGTCTCTTGCCTCCGCCTCCCAAGTAGCTGGGACTACAGGCGCCCGCCACAATGGCCAGCCATTTTTTGGTTGCAGCCGTCATTGTTGTTTGGCAGGCCAGGCTGGATTCGAACCTGCCAGCTCAAGTGTATGTGGCAGGTGCCTTAGCTCACTGAGCCACAGGCGCCAAGCCTGGAACACATTCTTCTTAGCAAAGTATCTCAAGAATGGAAGAAAAAGTATCCAATGTACTTAGCCCTACTATGAAGCTAATTTATAGCTTTCATATGAAGGCTATAACCCAATTATAGCACAAGAATATGGAGAAAGGGGCACGGGAGGAGAGGGGAGGGGGTTGGATGGGGAGTATTAACACTGGCCATCACTGATCCAGGTGACTCTGATATCATTAGAACCATGCCAGAACAGATCGATGAAAGTACATCATGTATGTTTTTCTTTAATAAAACTTGCTATGGCTTGTTTAAAACAAAACAAAACAAAAAGGTTGTAGTTTGCAGTCCCAGCAGTAGTGAAGAAGTGTTCCCTCTCTCCACATCCACACCAGCATCTACAGCTTTGAGACTTTGTGATGTGGGCCATTCTCCCTGGGGTTAAGGTGGTACCTCAGGGTAGTTTTGACTTGCATTTCTCTGATGATTAGAGATGATGAGCATTTCTTCATATGTTTGTTATCCATTTATCTGTCTTCTTTAGAGAAGGTTCTATTCATCTCTCTTGCCCAGTCATATATGGGATTGTTGGGTCATTTATTTTTTTTAAATTAAATCATAGCTGTATACATCAATGCAATCATGGAGTACAATGTGCTGGTTTTATATACAATTCGAAATATTTTCATCAAACTGGTTAACTGTTGAGTCATTTTGGTTGATTAATTTGGGTTTTCTATAGATGTTAGTTATCAAACTTTTGTCTGATTCATAATATGAAAATATATTTTCCTAGTCTGAAGATTGTCTGTTTGCTTTGATTGTTGTTTCCTTAGTTGTACAGAAGCTTTTCAGTGTAATTAAGTCCCATTTGTTTATTTTTTGTTGTTGTTGTACTTGCTGTGGAAGTCTTCCTCATAAAGCCTTTCCCCACACCAATATCTTTAAGTGTGTTTCTCACACTTTCTTTGAGGATTTTTATTGTTTCATGCCTTAGATTTAATTTTTTTATCCATCTTTAAGCCCTTTTTGTAAGTGGTGAGAAGTGTGGGTCCAGTTTTAGTATTTTACATGTGGTTATCCAGTTCTCCCAGCACCATTTGTTGAATAGAGTTTATTTTCCCCAGTGTATGTTCTTGTTTGGTTAATCAAAGATCAGGTGATTATAAGATGTTAGTTTCATCTCATGGTTTTCTATTTGGTTCCAAAAGTCAATGTCTCTATTTTTGTGCCAATATCATTCTGTTTTGATCACTAGGAGACCTTGTAGTATAGCTGAAAGTCTAGTAGAGCGATACCCGTAGCTGTGTTTTTATTACTAAGAATTGTCTTGACTATACAGTTTTTTTTTTCTGGTTACATACAAAATTAAGAATTATTTTTTCCAAGTCTTGAAAGTATGATGACAGTATGTTAGTGGGGATTGCATTGAATCTGTAGATTGCTTTGGGTAGTATAGACATTTTGACAATGTTGATTCTTCCCAGCCATGAGCATTGTCTGTTCTTCCATTTGTTAATATCGCCACTTTTTTTTCTTAGAGTTTCATTATTTTCTTTGTAGAAGTCTTTCACCTCTTTAAAAAAATTTTAAAATTTTATTTATTTTATTTTTTTATTAAATCATAAACACATAGATCATATATACATTAATGTATTTATGGGGTACAATGTGTTGATTTCACATAGAAGTAGGAGCATTTACATCACACTGGTTAATATATACCTAGTCTCATTTACTTAATTATTGTGTTAAGACTTTTATACTCTATACTTAATGGATCTGACATGTATCCTTGCACTATGCACTATAGGTGTGATACCACCATTCACCCTCCCTTGATCTGACCTCCCCCTGCCCTGGCCCCTCCTCCTTCCTCATTCCTTCATCCTGGGCCATATTTGTGATCTATTCTTCATATAAAAGTGTGAGTGGGGCGGCTCCTGTGGCTCAGCGAGTAGGGCGCTGGCCCCATATACCGAAGGTGGCGGGTTCAAGCCTGGCCTTGGCCGAACTACAAAACAAAAAAATAGCCAGGGACTGTGGCAGGCGCCTGTAGTCCCAGCTACTCGGGAGGCTGAGGCAAGAGAATC
>CAUYON010027191.1:0-27572 GCA_963573935.1 Arctocebus calabarensis
TCATATTGCCAGAGTTTTTCTGTTGATTCCACCTCATGATTATTTTTCACTGTTGCCTATGACCGTCCTCAGAGTTGGGGAGGTGTCTCTCCCAGATCAGACCCTGGCAGAATCACTCTGTTGTTACTGGATCTTTGTAGGGAGTGACCCTGTGTCTTTAATGATTTCTCAAACCTCACAAGGTGGAGAAAGTGTCTTCTAAGTGCCTGCTTAGAAGACACTTTAAATTGCTAACTTGGGCTAAGCAGAAGCTTTCCCAGGAAAGCGCTTATGGCTGGGATCACTCCTTAAGTGGCTATCCACTTACCCAGTGTGCTAAAACCGGTTTCACCCTATGCCCCTGAGGGCTAAGGCTGCAAGGCGTCTCAGTCCCCGCCTTTAGGCTGCTCAGTCACTAGATTACTCGCTCCTGCCCAATGTTTGTTCTGCGACCCTGAAGTTTATTGCTGGGGCAGTTCTCTCACAATGGCTCCACATAGCCCACAACCAAACACTGGTAGCTCCGCCTGGCTCAGTGGCCCAGTTTGGGGCCCCAGACAACACTCAAAGACCACTGCACTCTTGCCCAAGTTCTCCCAAGGCCGTGTATTAGAAAGTCTTAAGGAATCTATAGAAAAGCCACCAGAACAAGTCCATTTATCAAGATTATAGGATAAATGGTCAATATAAATCAATTAAATTTCTATACTGCTAGCAATGGACAAATATTTTTAATATAACAGCATTTACAAAAACATCAAAAACAGTAAAATACAGATAAATTTAATAAAATATGTGCAAGACAAAACACTGCTAAGAGAAATTACTTCAATACAGTTAAGCTATCAATCTCTACAAATTGATACATAGATTCAATACAATCCCAATCCATAACCCAGGAGACATTTTGTAGGAACTGACAATTCAATTTTAAAACTTACATAAAAAATTAAAGGACCAAAAACAGTCAAAACAATTTTGGAAAACAAGAATAAATCTGAATGACTTATGTTACCTAATAACATGATATATTTTGCAACTATAATAATCAAGACAGTGTAGTATTGGGATAAGCATAAATTTATAGTGGAACATAATACGGAGTTCAGAAAAAGACCTGTATATATGTGACCAACTTATTTTCAATAAAGGTGTCAAATAAGTCAATGGGGAAAGAGCTCCATTTTTAGGGAAAAAAATGGGGCCTGAATAACTGAATATACGTTATAGAAAAAATAACCTTGACAACTAGCTTACAACATACACAAAATTTAATTCAAAATGTCCATAAAGCTAAATATAAAAATTGCAACCATAAAACATCTATAGAAGATATAATACTATCTTGATTCAGGTAAAAAAAATTCTTAGAACACAGAAAGTATTAACCATAAAAGAACTATCTGATAGATTTTATCAAAATTAAAATCCTATGCTCTTAGAAAGACACATGTATCACTTAAAAATGAAAAGGTAAACCACAGATCCAGAGAAATTTTTCCCAATACATATTCCTGACATAAAACTTGTATTCAGAATATAGAGAACTCTAGAAACTCATAATAAGGCAAGTGACACCCTCCCAAACAAAAGATTTGAACAGGTATTTTACAAAAGAATTTACACAAATACCTAACAAGTATGGAAAGATGCTCTAAGAAATATAGAAACATAAATTAAAACCACAATGAGATACCATTATATATTACAGGAAGACGTGAACTTAACAATTCTAATAATACCAAGTGATGGCAGGATGCAGAGGAACTGAACTCTTAAACATTGTTGGTGGGGATGTAAAATGGTACAACCACTCTGGAAAACAAAGTGTAGCAATTTCCTATAAAGATAAGCATACACTCACAACATGACCCCACAATTCTACTTCTAGTTATACCTAAGAGAAATAAAAACATAAGACATATGCCCATGAAAATACATCTTTTTTAATGTTCTTGGGGGCTTTATTAGTCACAGCAGCCATAAATTAGAAACATCCAAATGTCCATTAACAGGTAAATGAGTAATTGAGGTATATTCATACTGGAAAGCTATTTAGCAATAAAAGGGAACAAATTACATGTTCAATCAACATAGATGAATCTCAAAAATATTATACTGAATGAAAGACACATATGCTATTGTTTGATTTCATTATAAACCTACAAGTAAAACTATAGTGGATAAAGATCAGTGGCTATGTAGGGATAGCTGTGGGGGGCATCGACTGAAAAGTGGTACGAAGAAACTTTTGAGATGATAAAAATATTCCTTTTTTTTTAAAGAGATAGAGTCTTACTCTATTACCCAGACTAGAATGCAGAAGCATAAAAAATCATAGCTCACTGCAACCTCCAATTTCTGGGCTCAAGTGATCTTCCTGGCTTAGCCTCAGAGTAGCTGTGACTATGGGTGTGTGCTAACAACGCCTAGCTAGTTTTAAACATGTTTTTGTAGAGCTGGGGTCTCATGATGTTGTCCAGGTTGATCTCGAATTCCTGACCTCAAGTGATCCTGCTTCCATCTCCCAGAGATCTGGGATTATAGGCATGAGTCATTGTTCCCAGCCCGTTGTCTTTCTTAGGGTGGCAGGTACACAGGTATATGCATGTCAAAACTCAAAGAATCAGTTTATTTTGTTATACTTAAATTATACAATAATAAAGCTGACTTAAAAGAAAATAAAAGACAACCACTAACTGATCTAGATCTTGTGAGAAGAAGGCCCACATATTATCAGCCATAAGTTTTAGGGAAAGAGCAGTTTCATTTCTCCAGGGTCATGTGTTCTGTTGAGCCTGGTCGCTATGGTCAACAGAATTGTTAAGGCAGAAGCTCTGGAGTTGATATCTAACTTCTTTTTTTTTTTTTTTTTGTAGAGACAGTCTCACTTTATTGCCCTCGATAGAGTGCCATGGCATCACACAGCTCACAGCAATCTCCAACTCCTGGGCTTAGGTGATTCTCTTGCCTCAGCCTCCTGAGTAGCTGGGACCACAGACGCCAGCCACAACGCCCGGTTATTTTTCTGTTTTGCAGTTCAGCTGAGGCCAGGTTTGAACCTGCCACCTTTAGTATATGGGGCCGGCGCCCTACTTGATGAGCCATAGGCGCCACCTGATATCTAACTTCTGAAACACAATTCTGTGACTGTTAAGCTCGGGGGCTCTGGAGCTGAACACTCCACTCCCGATGACACAGCCCAGAAGTGGATGCTTGCAAAAGAGCATCGATCACCGTATGGTCTCTGGAATAATGGCCCTGGTGAGAAAACAAATAAGCCTCCCATAATGTTATGGTCTTTGAAAATCATGAGAATATTACGTCCCTACTTTCAAGTGATCTTGTGAGTAATTTGATCTTAGTGGACCAGTTATGTATGGTCATGGTGATTGTTTTCTTAAACCTGAGAAAAAGTTAATCATGATTAACCACATGTTGTTTAAGACAATTGTAAAATTAAGACTAATAGTGTGTACGTGACCAGCTGGGTATATAAGACAGCTAGAAATAAAAAACTTTGCTTTAGCCACCTAGAAGCTGGTAGCCATTCTTGCCTTCCTATACAATTTCAGTAAGGGAGCTTTTCCCTTGTGTCAGTGGCCACTTTTTCTCCTACAGCTTCATGCAGCAAGTTCTAGTGACTTATCCTACAGACATGCAGCTAGACACACATGTGATGTATTAATTACACACATGTAATAATATTGATGTATTATAAATGTATATTTCAGCACTGTTTATAATAGCAAAAAATCTGGGAACATCCTAAATGCCCTTCAAAAGAGACTGATTATGATTATTTCAACTATGATACATGCATATAACAGAATACTATTAATATGTAGCTGTTAAAGAGAATCTAATGAGCCTCTGTGTACTAATAAGAAAAAAAAGTCAGTGAAAAAAAACGGAACAAAATAGTACATATTATGATTCAATCTTCCTTTTAAAAGGTATCTACAGTATATACATTTTTAAAGGTTATATAAGGTGAACTGTAGACACAAATCAATAAAACCGAAATCTGATTCTTTGAAAAGGCCAATAAAATCTATCAACATCTAGCCAGAATGAAGAAGAAAAATTATGACATGAATTACTAATACAAGAATGTCCTTTTTTTTTTTCTGTCTATGGCATGTTGGAAGAAAAGGAGATTCACACATTAAATACACAAACACCAAGAAAAGCTGATTAGCAAAAAAAAAGGTCTGTGCATACTTTTTTGTGATAAAGGATACCGCATTTAACAACAACAACAACAACAACAAAAAACCCCACAAAACCCTCACAAAGTCAGCATGCAGCCCATGGGCCATAGGTTAGACATTCCTAATGTCAGTTATGAAAGAGGGGACATCACTACAGATCTCATAGGCATTTAAAGGATAGTAAGAAAATATCATGCATAACTTTTTACAAATTTTACAACTTTAGACGAAAAAACAAGTCCCTGAAATATAAAAATACTAAAATTCACCATGAAAAACTAACCTGAGTAGTTATTTTATTTTATTTTATTTTTGAGACAGAGCCTCAAGTTGTCACCCTGGATAAAGTGCCATGGCATCACATCTCACAGCAACCTACAATTCCTGGGCTCAACCAAGTCTCTTGCCTCAGCCTCCTGAGTAGCTGGGACTACAGGCGCCCGCCACAACACCTAGCCATTTTTTGGTTGCAGCCGTCATTGTTGTTTGGCAGGCCTGGGCTGGATTTGAACGTGCCAGTTCAGGTGTACATAGCTGGTGCCTTAGCCTATTAAGCCACAGGTGCCAAGCCGACCCGAGTAGTTATTAATGAAATTAATTTCATAGTTTGAAATCTAATAAAGAAAACTCAAGATTCAGAAAGAAGATTCTGAATATAAATATAAAAATACTAAAATTCACCAGGAAAAAATAACCTGTGTAGTTATTAATGAAATTAATTTTATAGTTTGAAATCCAATAAAGAAAACTCAAGATTCTTCAAGATTTGCTAATTCTACCAAATATTTAAAAAAGAATACCAATTATACATAGACCAGAGACCAAATCAAAGACATTACAAAAAAAGAAAACTACAGCTCAATATCCTTTACAAAGACAGAAAAATACTCAGAAAAGTACTAGCAAATCAAATCTGCTAAAAAATATAACACATCTCAAGTCAGGTTTCTCCAAGAAATAAATGTTGGTTCAACAATATCAACTAATTAAAGATAACCCAATTAAAAATAGGATTTGAATGGTCATTTCTCCAAAGACATATAGTTAATAAACACATGACAAAATGCTCAGGATCATTATTAGGAAAATGCAAATCAAAATTATAGTGAGATAGTAGTATTTCACACCTACCAGCATGACTATAATCAAAAAAGTAGAAAAACCGAGTGTTGGTAAGAAGGTGCAAAAATTGGAACTCTCATACTAATGGGAATGTAAAATGGGACAGCCACTTTAGAAAACAGTTTGGCAGTTATTATGTAACCCAGAGATCTCATTCTTAGGGATATGTCCAAGAAAAATAAAAACCTATATCCACATAAAAACTTACATATGAATTTGCATAACAGCATTATTTATAATGGCCCCAAAGTGAAATCAATCCAAATGTCCACCAACTGATGAAGAAAATGGTACACAGGCATCCCTCATTTTATTGTGCTTCATATACACTATTTTTTTTTACTTGCATTGAATAAGTCATCAGCTCCATATTTTCAATAGCAGTTAGTCACTCAGTGTCTCTGTTACATTTTGTTAATTGTTGCAATGTTTCAGACTTTCTTATTATTATATCTATAATGTGACGAGGGATCTTTGAAGTCACAATTGTAATTGTTGGGGTGCCAAGAACTGCACCCATATAAGATGGCAAATTTAAGCCCCATGTGCTTTGATTGCTTCATTGACCAGCCACTTCCTAATTTCTCTCCTGGTGCTCAAGCTTTCCTATTCCCTAAAACACAACAAAGTTGAAATTAGGCCAATTAATAGCTCCACAAGGGTCTCTAAGCATTTAAGTGACAGGAAGAGTCACACGTCTCTCACTTTAAACCAAAAGGTAAGAAATGATGCTTAGTAACTGCATAACCACATGTAAAAGACTGAAACTGGACTCGCACCTTTGGATAAAGATCTAAAGTAAAGCATGGAACAATAAAAATCCTCAAAGAAACTGTGGGAAAAACCCTTGAAGATATCGGCCTAGAGAAAGATTTTATGAATAAGACTTCAGTGGCAACTGCAACAGTGGCAACTGCAACAACAACAAAAATAAACAAATGGGACTTAATTAAACTGAATAGCTTCTGTACAGCTAAGGAGACAACCACCAAAACAAATAGACAACCATCAGAATGGGAAAAGATATTTGCATATTATGAATTGGACAAAAGCTTGATAACTAGCGTCTATAGAGAACTCAAACTAATAAACATGAAAAAACCCAACAATCCCTTATCTCAGTTGACAAGAGAGATGAATAGAACCTTCTCTAAAGAAGAAGAGAAATGGCTAACAAACACATGAAAAAATGCTCATTATCCCTAATTATCAGAGAAATGCAAATCAAAACCACTCTAAGATATCACTTAGTAAGAATGGCCCACATCACAAAATCTCAAAGCTGCACATGCTGGTGTGGATGTGGAGAGAAGGGAACACTTTCACACTGCTGGTGGGACTGCAAACTAATACAATCTTTATGGAAGGAGTATGGAGAATTCCTCGAAGAACTCAAACTAGAGCTCCCATTTGATCCCACAATCCCATTACTGGGCATCTACCCAGAAGAAAAAAAATCCTTTTATCATAAGGACATTTGCCATAGACTGTTTATCGCAGCTCAATTTACAATTGCCAAATTGTGGAAACAACCTAAATGCCCACCAATCCAGGCATGGAGCAATAAGCTGTGGTATATGTATACCACGGAATACTATTCAGCCACTAAAAAAGATGGATACTTTACATCTTCTGTATTATCCTGGACAGAGTTCAAGCACATTCTTCTTGAAGTAAAGCATCACAAGAATGGAGAAGCAAGAATAAGCAATTCTGATATGAGGACAACTGATGACCTAGTACATGGTGGGAGGTGGGTGAATGGGGGAGCAGAGAGAGGGAAGGAGGAAGAGGGTTGGGGGGGTCACAGTGTGTGACACACCTCTTGGAAGTGGGACATAATTATAGAGGGTCTTTACCTAATAAATGCAATCAGTGTAACCTGTTGCTCTGTACCCCCAATGAATCCCCAACAATACAAAAAAAAAAAAAGTTAAAAAAAAATGATGTGTAGTGAGGAAGGCATGTCAAAAACCAAGAAAGACCAAAAGGTAGGTAGGTCTCTTGTAGCAAACAGACAAATTATGAATGCAAAGGAAAAATTCTTACAGGAAATAAAAAGTGTTACTCTTGTGAACATATGAATGATAAAAAAGTGAAACAAATTTATTACTGGTAATATGGAGAAACTTGTGGTCTGGTTCAGTCAAAAACCAGCCACGACATTCCCTTATGCCAAAGCCTACTACAGAGCAAGACCCTAACTCTATCAATTCTATGGAGGCTGAGAGAGATAAGGAAGCTGCAAAGAGAAGTTGGAAGATAGCAGATGCTGGTTCCCAAGGTTTAGGGCAAGAAGTCATCTCCACAACATCAAAGTATAAGGCAAAGCAGCAACATCTGACGGAGAATCTGCAGTAAGTTATCCAAAAGTCGTAACCAAGATAACTGATGAAGGTGGCTACCCTAAACAAGACATTCTAGTGTGGATGAAACAGCCTTATACTGGAAGAAGATTCTGTTTAAGATTTTTATAGCTAGAGAGAAATTAATGCATCTCTTCAAAACTTCAAAGGACAGGATGACTCTTTTGTTAGAGGCTAACACAGCTGGTAACTTTCAGTTGAAGCTAATGTCCATTTACTATTTAAAAAATCCTAGGGCCCTTAAGAATTATGCTAAATTTACTCTGCCTGTGCCCTAGAAATGGAACAATAAATCCTGAATGACAGCATGCCTGTGTCTCAGTTTGTTTGTGTTGCTATAAAACAGTGGTTCTCCCCTGTATCACTCTCCCTCCGGAGAAACCCTAAATGCCCCCTTCTATCATCACCCAATTTAGCAGGAAGCAGTTAGATCGAGTCTTCGCTCTTTTTCCCTAACAGCAGTTAGAGTTTCTACTCAGAGAGGGAGAATTGATGCAGGACATTTGGCGCCCTACCCAGCTCAGCGGGGCTGGTGGACCCGCCGCCTCCTCCTTGGTGGTGTCGGTGCTGCTGCAACCAGCTGAAGAACCAGCAGGCTGGATGACAGGCAAGGAGGGGGACCTCCAAACCCCACCGGAGGCTCCAATAGCCAAAAAGGTCGGACAACTACCGAGGAGACACCTGTGCCTTGGTGTCTCCTTCACTTTACACTTATGACTAAATGTGGAACCCCATTTCCTAAGCCTAGGTCAATTTCATGTGAATTTCCTAGGCCTCAATTCCATAAAAGGACTGTGTCCATTCATTGATACATTCATTCACTTTGCCCCAGAGGGAAGGGACTGTGTTCGTTCACTGATACATTCATTCACCTTGCCCCCCCACAGAAGGGACTGTGTTCATTCATTTCCTGGCCAAGGAACCCATACACCTATATACACCCTGAGACTAAAAGCCTAAAGGGAGAGACGGGGAAAGACCAGGAGGGAAACGGAGAGAGCTTTTCTCTCCCCACTTGAGTTCTCTCTCTCTACCAGGAGCTTTAGTGTTTTCTGTATTCTTTTCTGTAAATAAATTCTGTCTTACCACTGGGGGGGGGGGGGGAGATACGTTTGCTGCCCTGAAATATAAAATGCGTATATCAAAAATATTTATTTTAAAACTTTGTAAATGTAATTTATACAAACTCTTTTTAAAAGACTGTGTTTTATAAATGAAAATACCTAAAAACAAACAAACAAACATACAAAAAAAAACAGCGGTTCTCAACCTGTGGGTCACGACCCCTTTGTAACAATGAAAATACATCGCAGCATTAAGAAGGTTGAGAACCACTGCTTTAAAGGAACTACCTGAGCTGAGTCATTAATAAAGAGAAGGGGTTTATTTGGCTAATAGTTTTTCAGACTGTATAAGTGGCATCACACCAGCATCTCTTTACAGTGAGGCCTTCAGGGAGTTTCCAATCAAGGTGGAAAAAGAATGGGAAAGAGGTCTGTCATAGGGCAAGTGAGCAAGAGGAGGAGGTGACTCAGGTTCCATTTAACAACCAGCTCTCACGTTAACTCACAGAGCAAGAACTCATTCATTATAGCAGGGAGGGCACCAAGACGTTTATGAGGCATCTG
Source organism: Arctocebus calabarensis (assembly GCA_963573935.1). Lineage (NCBI taxonomy): Eukaryota > Metazoa > Chordata > Mammalia > Primates > Lorisidae > Arctocebus > Arctocebus calabarensis. Next base: position 9,310 of record CAUYON010027191.1, read on the forward strand.
CCCCCATGATCCAAACACTTCCCACCAGGCCCTACCTCCGACTTTGGCTATAAAATTTCAACATGAGATTTGGAAAGGTCAAACATCCAAACCATACTGATCTGTTTACAACATAGTTTATAGACTATTTTAAGCCCACTGTTGAGACCTGCAGCTCAAGGAAAAACAGATCCCTTTCAAAATATTTCTGCTCATTGACAATATACTTTGCCACCCAAGAGCTCTGATGGGAGAGGTACAGAGAAATTAATGTTGTTTTCATGAATAACACATCCTTCTGTGCCTTAGGATCGAGAGGTCATTCTTCAAGTGTTATTCTTTAAGAAATACATTTTATAAGGGTATAGGTGCCAGAGACAGTGATTACTCAGATGGAGCTGAGCAAAGTAAATCAAAAACCTTTTGGAAAGGATTCTCCATTCAGGATGCCATTAAGAACATTCATGATTCATGAGAGAAGGTCAAAATATTAACATTATAAGAGTTGGGAATAAGTTTATTCTAATCCTCACAAATGACTCTGAGGGCTTCAAGTCACTGCAGATGTGGTAGAAATAGCAAGAGAACTAGAATTAGAAGCGCAAACTGAAAATGTGACTGAATTGCTATAATCTCATGATAAAACTTGAATGAATTTGAAGTTGTTTCTTATGGAGGAGCAAAGAAAGTGGTTTCTTGAGATGGAATCTATTCCCGGTAAAGATACTGTGAACACTGCTGAAACGACAACAAAGGATTTAGAATATTGCATAAGCTTCGGTGCATAAAGCAGTGGCAGGGTTTGAGAGGATGAATTCTAATTCTGAAAAGTTCTACTGTGGGCAAAATACTATCAAACAGCATTGCATGCTAGTGGGAAATCTTTTGTTAAAGGAAGAGTCAATTGGTGTGGCAAACTTCACTGTTGTCTTAAAGAAATTGCCACAGCCATCCCAACCTTCAGCAGCCAACACCCTGATCAGTCAGCAGAGCAGCCATCAGCATCAAGGGAAAACTCCTCTACCAGCAAAAAGATTGTATGGCTTACTGAAGGCTCCATTGATTGTTAGCATTTCTTACAATAAAGTATTTTTTAATTAAGGTATACACATAGTTTTTCTAGACACAATGATACTGCACACTTGATATACTATAGTACAGTGTGAAGGTAACTTTTATATGCACTGGGAAACCAGAAACTTCATGTGAATCATTTTGTTGCTATATTTGCTTTATTGTGGTGGTCTGGAACCAACCCTGCAAATCTCTGAGGCACATATCAGTACAATGGAATATTATTCAATACAAAAGAATGAAGTATTGACACATGCTGCAATGTGGCTGAGCCCTGAAAACATTACACTAATGAAGGAAGCCACTCACAGAAGGTTGTATATTACATAGTTTTGTTTATATTAAATGTCTAAGATACGCAAATCTACACAGAGACAGAAAGTAGACTGGGGGTTGTCTACTTTAGGGTTGGGGGTGGACAGAAACAGGGATTACTGCTAATGGGTACAAGATTTCTTCTATGGGGAATAAAAATGTTTTAAAATTGAGTCCGATGATGGTTTTTCTAGTCCAATAAATGGATTAAAGACATTGAATTATATGCTTTCAATGGATGAATATGAATTATACCTCAGCAAAGCTGTTAAAAACAAAACAAAACAAAACAAAACAGAATTAGCAGGAATGGAGTACTTTGCATGTGCCCTGGGCTTTACATTCATTAGCTCATTAAATTCTCCCACCCACCCCACCATACAGAGAGGAACAAATAGGCAACACTGAATAAACATTTACTTCACACTAGATGCTATTCTAAGTCATTTATCCATTTCAACTCTTGCACTCCTCCACCTGATTATCAATACCACTTTACAGATAAGAAATAGATTTGGAGAGGCTATGCAACATGTTCACATCTGATAAGGGACAGAGCTAAGTCTGGACTCAGGCTGCTCACTGAACACCATTCCCCTATCAGCTCTCTCCAATCTCTTTAATGACGTAGTTCTTTAAGTGTAATCCATAATAGATCAGCATCATCGGGAACTTGTTAGAAATGCAAATCATGGCTCAGCGCCTGTGGCTCAACGGGCTAAGGCGCCAGCCACATACACCTGAGCTGGTGGGTTCGAATCCAGCCCGGGCCCGCCAAACAACAATGATGGCTGCAACCAAAAAATGGCTGGACATTGTGGTGGGCGCCTGTAGTCCCAGCTACTTGGGAGGCAGAGGCAAGAGACTCGCTTGAGCCCAGGAATTGGAGGTTGCTGTGAGCTGTGATGCCACAGCACTCTATCCAGGGTGACAGCTTGAGGCTCTGTCTCAAAAATTAAATAAATAAATAAAATAAAATAAAATAAAATAAAATGAGAAGAGAATATGGTGCCATGAAGAGCTATTAGGATTAAAGGAGAGCGCTCTTTGTGAATTATATGGCTCCAAACAAAGCTGGCATATTGTTAACCCCCTAAAATTCACATCAATTATGATATTCATGCAAGGCAGACCCCACCCTAGGCAGGGTGTCGGAGATGCCCTAGTGTACTGTATGTCCTGAAGGTGAGCAGCTTCGGGTCTGGGGGGTGGAAAAGCCAGTGACCAGTGCTTTGACAGGCTCTCACTTTTCTCCTGGACATCCTTCGACATATCTGATCGTGACCTAAGGACTCAGGAGCCTGTCCTCAGTCTTCGTGGATCTTCTTATTCCTGTAGGACCAACCCGAACTCTGGCCTCCCATCCCTTTTTCCACATGGAGTTATCTTCTTCTATTCAAGTGTGTGTTGAACCCCACAGCCCAAGCCTTAGGATGTTTGTAGTAAGCAGCCTCTGCCCTGTAGTTCTGGGGGCCAGGAGCATGCGAGTGTAGGAGCACAACAGTGTGGTGTGGGGGCCCTGACAGCTGGGGGGAGTACATGGGCAGAACATGGCACTTAGGCTTGGTCACGTAGGGGGCACACCATAGACGGCCGGGAAGCCCGATGCTCTATCTGGTCACATAGGGGGCACGCCATAGACGGCCAGGAAGCCCGATGCTCTATGAGGAAATGTAGGTACATCAGAAAGGGAAGAGGTGGGGAGATGGGTTTGGTGATGACAATGATGACAGACAGGAGTGACAGATTTCACAGGGAACATTCTGGACTAATTATAAATAACCAAAACAAGAAATTAAAAATCTCTGTTTTTGAAAAAAATATGTTAATTACATCAACTTGTATGCATATAAAATACTAAACATGTGTGCTCAGTCACCACCATGCACTCCGTGACGACGATGGTGCTCCCTGGACGTGCAGGAGCTCACGTTCATTGTTTTCTTTAACAACAACAAACAGCTGCATCTGAGTGTTCGTGTTACCCACACAGCATGGCCATCAGCTCCCTGTCCCCAGCAAAACCAGTGAAGGCCATAAAACACCAGCTGAGCACGCAAGACAGTTAGTTGCACAGGCAGCACAGTCCTTATTGATGTGTGGTGGGGGATGGGGCACCGTGTGTGTGTGTGTGTGTGTGCGTGTCTTTCTCTGTGTCTCTCATCTCTCTTTTATTGAACTGCTTTAGTTTAAAGAAGAACAAAGGTCTCGAACACTTGCCCACAACAACTGCATCTGGAGTGGTGATTGAAGAGATTGAAGAGTTCTTTTAACATCAGCACCAAATGACCACATTCAAACAAAAGGGTCCTTGTGTGATTTTTAGTTGTAAAGGAGTCTGGAAAGACTGTCCTGATTTTACATTTCTTATTTTGTCCTAGTCTTTCTTGCTCTTGAAATTAACAACTAGTCGGCACAAGAAGTTATTTCTTTATGGAGGTTAGACGCAGACAAGGCCCTGACTACTTTTTGTAAATAATCTTCCGGGGTAAGGGAAGCAGTGATGAGGAAGATTTTTCCCCCTAACAATTTATGTGACAAGTTAAAAGCCAGAAGGGAAATACAAAAATAAATAAAATCCAGACTGATTTCAAAGACATTACAACATAGTCCAAGGGTCAGCTAGCATGATCACTGTAGCTATGATGGGAGGAGATGATAAGGCCTTTGCCCATTTAAAAATGCAGTAGGAAATTTCACTACAAGAAGTTTTGCATTTTCAATAGAGTTTTAGGCTAAAAAAAGGAGAGGAGGGCAAAGAATGCTTATATTATAATATCTTACTAAAATCTGCTGAGCAGATTTAGCAATAATCGATAAGAACTTTTAAGTAGCTAATTTTATATTAAGAAGCTAGTCAGTAAAATAAGGGTTGTTTTCTTTTGTGTATTTATTCACTTTTAGTTTTAAAATACTAAACTCCTTCCCCAACACAAGTTCCTTTATGCCTCATTCTCATACGGTGGACTTACTTGTATATGGCAGCAAAGCAATGGGGACAGTAAACAAGAATGCTAAAACATTCTTTTGGAATGATTAGAAAAACAGGTACCATGAGTTAGAAGTAGAAAAACTATTAATGAAGTTAATGAAGAAGCCCAGGTCTGTGTAATTGGGCTCTGTAGAGATTCAGGTAAGTGACAGGAAAGCAAATCTCACGCTGGAAACTGTCTTCCTGCGTGTGAGGAAGGGAAGAGCTGGAACAGGCCCGAGAGATGCTCGCGTGTCGGCGTGAAGTTTCCATGGCTAAGCTCAGGGCTACACAACCTCATGTCCCAGTAGCAACTGAAGACAGGAGTTGGGGAGACTGAGAAATGCTGAGCAGTATCAGGTAACTGACGCAAAGGTTTCCCTGAACTTTTTCCATCTTAGGCATTCAGGGCACATCTCCTGGGACCAGGCAGGAGCCCATAGCTCTGTGTCATGACGCCAGCCAGGCACTGAACAAGTAAATGCAGGAACAGAAAAGGGGAACAATTACCCAAGGAGCTGTCTCTTCATAAAGCAAAACAAATTTATTTGCAATTTCAGGGAAGGAGGAAGGAGCTTCGGGCTACATACAATACATGACAAGGAATGGTTCCTTACTCATTATTACTAGTTTAATACCTATAAATGCAAAACCATTTTTCTTTAGTGTATTTGTTTATTTTATCAAATGGGTCTTTATTTAAAAGTTATTTTAGGTAAATGCTACATAGAATTTTATCCTGCCAAGGCTATTCCATAATTGGATCTCTGCTTTACATAAAATTAGCTTTGTTCATAAAGAAAAGCCACTTCTGGGTCTCTCTTATAGACATGGCAAATACTGAAATTCCAGTTTTAACAGAATAGTGCTGAAAATACCTTTGCTGTTTAAGTTGAGAGCAGAATATTGATACTTGGCCCCTGTGCCCAATATCAGGACTATGGAAAGATACATATACACACACTATATGTATAAAAATATATATTTTTTTAGGTAAGAGTGTCACAATAGTAAACCATTATTAAGACACACGATTATAGTGTCTTAATGGCCAACTTTTGCTTTAGCTATTTCCTACAATGAATTTTTTTTTTTAATTCTTAGGAAAAACACAGCTATGACTCCTTTAGTGAAGTTCCTAATATCAGTCTTCTGAGGATTAGAATCAGCTGCCTCCCACCTTTCACCCTTTCCTCTGATGGAAATCTCCTCTCTTTTAAGAATGCTGGTGAAACACTTCTGTGGTTTAACATCCAGAGCACCCTCACTAGCAAATCTTCCAATGATTCCATCTCCCACCATATTCAAAAACATCTCATTGGCAGTGCCTGTGGCTCAAAGGAATAGAGCGCCGGCCCCATATGCCGGAGGTGGCGGGTTCAGACCCAGCCCCAGCCAAAAAAACTGCAAAAAAAAAAAAAAAAAAAAAAACTCATACTCTCATAGTCACATAATCTTCTGAGAAACTCAGCAAAATATCCGAACTAGAGGTACAGAACTGTAAGTGATCTTCCAACTACACAGAATTGCTTTCCTTTTTGCTGGTGTAGTGATTGCTCTTCCTGATTCCAGCATCATTGCATTAGAGTTATTATAAATCTAAGCACAGATTATGGAGTCCTGGCCCCAGCCTCTCATCCGCATGTTTTCCATAAGCTGTTAAGTGTCTTCCCTGAATTCCTCACCATAGTGCTTTCTGGAAGGTAAGTCCAGGAGGAATGCTACGTCCGGAGAGGTGCGCCTAACAGAGCTACTGTGCTCACAGCCTGCAGGGACTATAGCCACCCAACAGTGAGCCCCAGAGAATCACCTCTACAACAAAAGCATCGGATAATGTCACAAATCAGTCAGATTAAGAAAAAGAGAAAGTCCTAAATTAAAGTCCTAATTAACCTCAACACCGGCTGAGAGGTCCTTTGTCTGTTTCTGTGCAGACAATGACTGTGCAGGCACTCAGGGCCTCAGGAGACACACCAGCTATTTGGAGCGAAGTTTCCCAGATGGTCTTTAAATGATCAATCAGGCAACTTTTCAGAGCAAGACCCTTTCTCACATGTCTTCCCCACCCCCACCCTGCAGATCAGTGAAAACAATGGAAAACAGTCACTCTGGCACACAGCCACCAGAAGCCAAGAGATACGTGTTCATTTTCTCTACAAATTCACATTTTACAAGGGTCCTGTCTCATTGAGACAGAAGTAGATCACCAATGCATTAGACGTGTACTAGAAAAAGAAAATCACCTCTTTTTAAGTGGTTTAAATCAGATGTGGGGTTATTTTAAAATTAAAGCAATGTAAAATAATTTCTTATATATTGGGAAATATATTTGTATCTTAGATGCAACTTCTGTTTTTTAAAAGACATGTTCTAACTCTTGAGAGTTAAAAAATTAACCATTTATTTTTCAAAAACTTGGCCTAAAATAAATAAGCAGAGTATAAAAGTGAGTGATACATCCACTTAGCAATCGGGTTGCATATAGAATGTAATGTAATTATAGTATCTAAAATCCCCAGCATGGCTGACCTCAGCCAATATATATTCCTGGAGAGATTGCTACAGGCAAAATTGTGGTCTCTAACAGAAACAAGAACCCCACCATACATTTGGAATTCCCCAGTTTCCTTGTTATGTTTAAATTATTGCCTTTAATTCAATAAGACAACTAAGGATATTTGCATTAAAGGTCAAAAAAGGAGTAAAGTGGAATTAAAACCATGGCTCTTGCCATTTTAACTATGAAAGAACATCAGTAAAATGTAACTGAAAAAATTCTCACCTGAAGAATCCCTTAGACAGTGATTACATAAAATTCTCGCTTCATGTTTTTTCACTTAGTGCTTTGATCTCACAACTGTTTTTTCTTGTTGGAAACTCCCACTGGCTCCAATTTAAATAAATAAGGTTTGTTTTCAGGTCAGCTTCTATGGGACGAGACGAGACTCCTGAAAAGCCTCTGGTGTGCTCAGTACATTTCAATTTCTCTGTGTTTCCTTTTTGCCAGATACGTAGCCCACCTCACGTTCCTCTTCCAACAACTTTGCAGCTTTCAGCATAGTACTATATTAAAACAATTCTTCAAGAGTCTCATTTTAGAGTGCTGTGATGTCACAGCTCACAGCAACCTCAAGCTCCTGGGCTTGGGCGATTCTCTTGCCTCAGCCTCCAGAGTAGCTGGGACTACAGGCATCCGCCACAACGCCCGGCTATTTTTTTTGTTGCAGTTTGGCCGGGGCCCAGGTTTGAACCGGCCACCCTCAGTACATGGGGCTGGTGCCCTACCCGCTGAGCCACAAGGATCACCCAGAAAACTTGGTTTTATCAATATAACACCTCCCTGTCCCACTTACTCCGTGTCATTTAAGTATAAATTTCTCATTGCTGAAAATGTTCAGGTAAGGAGAATTTTTCACACAGAAAACGACCTTGAAGATGATCTGCAAACCAGTAGTTCTCACCTGCAATACTTAGATAACATGCAAACTTATTGGAAACGCGAATTCTCCAGCCTTCCTGGAACCCATTGAACCGGGATCCTGGGGGACCAGGAGGGCGCCGACAGCTAGTCTCGGAGCAAGCACTGCAGGCAATTCTGGTGCAGGTAAAACTTTGAGAACCACTGATCTAGGCCAGAACCACCTGTTTACAATTGAAGCACCTAAATCACTGACAGGTTAGGAATTTGCCTGATATTGGTAAGGACAAAACTGGTATTAGATTCCAGTCTCTTAATTTCAACTGGTTCCAGTCTGCAGATTATAAAGATGTGGAGCACATCTTTTTAATATCTCAACTCCTCCCCCCCAATCCAGTGGCTGTACCTGGTCCAGAGTTTCAAGGTTCCAAACACAGCTGGAATCAGCAAAGAGAACTCGGTGACATTTGCTTGAAACATCCTGCCCCACTGCTTCTTATTCCGCCTGTCCCAACTTACATGATGTATTACGTAGTGAACAGAGTATAGAATTTGGGCAACTGCAGTGTTCCATTCCAGTTCCGTCCCTAACGCCACCTCCCTTCTCGTCTGCTTTCACCCTCTAAACATAAGAGAGTCGAATCCCATTCTAGGGTGTTCGCCACAGCTGGGAAACGTCATCATTTCCCCCCAACTCTTACTTCTCAACAAATGTTCTCTTTATCATTGTGCCACGTACAAGAAGTCCATTTCCTAGAGACCAGTTTGGACTCTCAATGCCTTTATTTGACACTTTTCCTCCTCTCCAAGCCCATTCTCTTTACAATGGCTACTGTGCTGCCATTATTCAAATGTTAAACTGTAATTAAGTATTTTTTTTCCTTATTTAAAGCAAATAGTGTGGCTCAGTGTGGTATAATCCTTGCACTAAGGGAGACTAAGGCAGGAGGATTCCTGGAGCTCAGGAGTTTGAGTCCAGACTAAGCAAGAAGGAGACCTCGTCTCTACTAAAAATAGAAAAAAAAAAAAAAAAAAAAAGGGCAGCGCCTGTGGCTCAGTAAGTAGGGTGCCAGCCCCATATACCAAGGGTGGCGGGCTCAAACCTGGCCCCAGCCAAACTACAACAACAACAAAAAAAATAGCCAGGCGTTATGGTGGGCGCCTGTAGTACCAGCTACTCAGGAGGCTGAGGCAAGAGAATCGCTTAAGCCCAGGAGTTGGAGGTTGCTGTGAGCTGTGACACCACAGCACTCTACCTAGGGTGACACAATGAGATACTATCTCAAAAAAAAAAAAAATTAGCCAGGCATGGTGGTGGTTAATGGCACCTATAGTCCCAGCTATTCAGAAGGCTGAGGCAGAAGGATCACTTGAACCCAGGAGTTTGAAGTTGCTCTGAGCTAAGCTGATGCCATGGCATTCCAGCCCAGGTTAACAGAGTGAGACTCTATCTCCAAAAATGAAAAATAAAAAAAAAAAGCAAATAGTGTTATAGATTAAAACACTGTCTGTTGGCAAAGTCAGCTACTTTGCGGCTTGCTCATGTGCATCGCATGTTTATAGACATAGCACTCATAGTAGGTTCTACTATACAGGTATGTAACTTACAACTTCACTGAAACTGAATAAGAATAGTCTGAAAAATGGAATCACCTGGACTGCCAAAAAGACACATGGCCACACACTGGAATCACATTGCTCTCTGAACATGTTTACAAACCGAGAATCTGGATGGGACATGAACACCTGAATTGTCAATGCTTGTCTTGTACCTTAAATCAGGGAGATAACATCATTAATAAACTCCCACCTAGTATCTCCCCATCTCTTCTTATGCACTGCCTACTAATTGCTATTAACAGGAAAAGGACACAACCCAAGAAAGCCCAAAACAGCGTTGTTGAAGATGTTTGTGCTACCTATCAACAAAAGACATTGCTTCCTAACTTAGACACGAGGCTGAAGTCATGAATTCTTTCTGGATTTCTAATTTCTGTGTAACAGAGCTTTCTTAAGGATAAAAACTTTAACAGATACAGAAATAAGTTAATGAAGTCTCCAACTTCTAAATTAAATTTGAATGTATGTGAGAAAAAGGAAGGGAAAGAAAAATAACAGTACTTCAGGAAATTTCACAAGTTGTTTCATTAACATAAGCTGCGCAATTTATAGAAAAGAAAAACTGTGAAATCAGCATCAGAAAAGGATTAAATTAGCTTCTTTTGTTAATAGCTACATGAAAATGCTGTACATTTCTTTAACTCTTCTTACTATCATTCCCAAGCATTTTGTTTTCTTATACAAAGAAACCGAGAAGTATAGAATAAGTTTAATTCACCTACCAACATCATTCGGAGATGGTGAGCACCGAGAAAATGAAAGCACAACATTTCGATGGTGCTATCATGTACATTGGGTGAGCAAAGAAAACTGCCTTGAAGAGAAGAATTTTAAAGTAGTTTTTTAAGATGGAAATATTATATGTAAATCATATGCTATCAATATATGTTTTTTAAGTGAGTTTTTTAAAAAGGATCAACGGGGTATTTAAATCTATCAAAATAATTTCTAGCAGAGACCTGGTGCAGTATAAACTGTACATCAAAGCATTGCACACCACGCCCGATCCTCACTCTGTGTAATTGGACATGACCCAGCCACGGCCCTCAGCAAAGGAAGCCCATGGGGATTGGACCAGAAGTGAACCAGCATAGGGACTCTGTCCATTTCCAAGCCACAGTAGTTCAGAGGCCTCAGCCTGGACCGAGGCTAGTGGCAGTGTTTGGAGTGGGTGGGGAAGGTCAGTGTGTCACTAAGGAAGCTGCCTCCCAAATGTATCCCGGGGACAGCTCCCTGGAGTGCTCTTTTCTGTCAAGTCTTATAATCATAACATGATTTTTATTGTTTTTGGGTTCAGTACAGAGAAATTTAAGTTTTGGACGTAGCCGTTGGCTTTAAAAATAATTCTTCAGGGAGGAAAAGTCAGCATTAGCAAGGACCTCAGAATTCACCGCTCGTGGCCTTCCTCGGCCTCCTTGGCGGCAGCTTTTTAATGGCTGTCTCTGTCCTGCCCCTGAGCGCACTCCGATCCCAGGCCCTCCTCTCAGAGCATCTCCTCTCCGAGTTCCTCTGGGGCATCACACACAGGGAGGGGATCCATTCCGCCTCCTCTGCCCCATTTCAAAACCCTTTCTCTCCCTGCAACATGTACAACTTACGGGCTCCGTACCTGCTGTGACGTCAGGTCTGCGGCCAGGCCCTGAGTGCTCGGGAGCTGACCCTATCCCAACAACAATCCTCGCTTTTATAGGAAAGGCTCAGAGAATTTCAGGAATCTGCCGAAGTCATGGAAGGCTTCTTGGTTGACATAGCCCTTCCTGTCTGGATCTAAAAAGAAGCATCCTGATCGAGTCTATCCCCTCCCCTGCACACCTGATGGGGACTCCCTTCCCCTTACCTCTTTGGCCACTTCTTTATCAGTCACTGGTCCTTCTGCAGCTTCCCTTTATTCTGATAGAATAAGCTTTCCTTTAACCCCACCTCCCAACCCATCACTGGGTCCTGATGGAATTCGAGCCAAAAACTGTCCATGGCTCCCTGGCTTCCAGCATAGTCACTGCCAGGACACTAGAGTGGGCCCAACCAGATAGCTCTTGCCCAGCCCTCGGCCCAGGTCTCTCTGCTCTTCTCCCGAGTCACCTCATGTCCCCAGTGGACAGCTCTCCACTGGCAATCAAAGTACCACAAGGAAAAAGAAACAACTCTGACCATTCCCATTTGAAGCTCCCAGTTGTTCTGCACTGTGATTAAAACAAGAGCCAAGCCCCTCCTTCGGCTATCACTGCCTGTGGAGCTGACCGCTGTCTGCCTTTACACCTGCTCTCCTGAGAGCCCCCACCCAGGTTCATCCACGTGCTCTGCAGCTGTCCCCTGCCTCACACTGAGGCCTCAGCTCCAGCGTCCACCTCCGAAGGGCCGGGCTCCCCCATTCACCCAATGCTTACGTCATTTATCACATCTGCCAACATAGGAAAAATATTAAGCACTTTCTTAGTTTCTTCAGGTCTGTTCCCCCCACCCCCCGCCCCCATTAGAACAAAGTCCCTGAGGGCAGAATTTTGTTCACTGCTGGGTCATCCCCCTCCTAATAGTGTCTGCTACAGAATAGATATTTAATGAGTCTTTGCTGAAAGAATGTATTTGATCTATCAGGGAGTTCCTCTCCGCTGCACATGTGCTCACGCTTCTCTCTGCCTCAGACATGTCTTCTTTCCAACAGGAATTCCCGTGAAGCCCCATCACGTTCCCACATTTTACGAGAGATTTTCTTAAAACAGCTTCTCCCCTCCTGCCACACCCCAGTCACTGCAATGTTGCCTGTGACCCCCTCACTGATCAAAACTGCAGTGTCCTTCTCAGTGGCAAGATCCGTGGCTTGCTCCCAGATGCCGTCCCACCCAACTACTTTGCCGTTTTTGTCTTTTCAGCTTTTCGTCCCTGGAGCTCACTACCAGCCCGCGCACACGGTGAGCACTGAATATGGGTTGAATGAATTCATAGTGAGCTGATTCGACTTAGATTACGACAGACTCTTGAGACTCTCTTCTTTTGCCTTCTACAGCACTGTCTTGCTTTTGCCTGGGTGGTCATTTTCTAGCAAGCATCTTCTCTCTCAGTCTTTTTCATCCATCCACCAACAATAAACGTTCTTCTTACTATCCCTTGGAGGAGATGTTATCTATCCCAACAGCTTCATTTATCCCTCATGTGTTGAAGACTCTCCAATCTATACCACCTGTCCCAATCTCTTAGTTAAGCTCTGAGCAGACATCCCCAACTTTCAAGACATATCTCGATATTGGTAATGTATAATTACGTGACGTTCCACTTGCACTTGTCCTAAATGTGGCCCAGAATCATGTTCTAAAGTTCACTCCAATCTTAAATGTGTCAGCGGCAGCCTCATTCATTCGGTTGCCCAAATGTGAACTCTGAGAACATTGCCTTCCATTTTCTGCTAACTTTGCAGAACATTAGACACGGAAGAAAAGAGAGGGCATGGGAACGAGGAACTGAGAGTTTTGTGTGCCTTATGCCATCACTCTTCTCATAGCTTTACAAATATAATCAAATGTGTCACACCATTCCAACTGAGATGTGCAGAAAATGTAAGTTCTTTAATTTGGTCTTTTCCCCTAAGTTATCAAATGCTTGTTAACAGGAAAAACAAATTAAATTAATATGCAACTCTGTTAACCTTGTACTATGGTGCAAAAAAAAATTTTTTTTTGAGACAGAGTCCTACTTTGTCATCCCGGGTAGAGTGCTATGGTGTCATAATACACAGCAACCTCCAACTCTTGAGCTGAAACAATCCTCTTGCCTCAGCCTCCCAAATAGCTGGGACTACAGGCACCTGCCAAAATGCCCGGCTATTTTTAGAGACAGGGGTCTCACTCTGGCTCAAGCTGATCTCGAACTCATGAGCTCAAGCTATCCACCCACCTCAGCCTCCCAGAGTGATAGGATTACAGGCATGAGCCACCACGCCCAGCCCTTATGGTCCAAAAAATTTTTAGATTGGCCATTTAGGGAATGTCAAGTCTCTTTGGGACAAAAAATTCTCTGTCACGTGAGTTGCAGGGGGTAAAACAGTGATCTGATCCTGTCAGCCTGGCCAGGACTCCACCTCTCATTGGTCTCTGCTGACTGTTTTCCCAGAGTGTGGTGTCCCAGCCCACTGAGCCCCTCGCACACGCTTACCTTGCTGTGCCTCAGTGGATCCCATGGCTGACTTGGCTTCTGCTCCACGTGGGAACAGACACTGAGCCTCGGAAAGTGCCTGTGCTGAAGCTGCCCCCTCCTTCCTCTTGGTCTGACCTGCTTGCTCAGCGTGCTCCCACCCTGCCAGGACTCAGGGCTGACTGCCTGGCTCTACTCTCTTTTTCCCTGTTGCACAAACACATTTTTTCCTCCTATCTCATCTCCACAATCTCCAGGGACAGAAAAATGGGTGGCCTTTTCTTCTTCCCCCAAGGGCCTGTCCCCCTCCCTTCTGACTCTGTCCTTCATCGGAGACAAGAATGTCTCCTCTACCCTGTGGGAGAATTCTAGGAGCTCAGTACTCCAAGCTAAGTTGTTGGGATTAAAGGGATTTGGAAAATATTTTCTCAAGATAGCCTGGTGAGCCTGACATGAATGAAAGGCCAATGAAACAAACTGTGTATGTCACGTTAAACAATTTTGATTGGTCCTCAAGGCAACATGAGGAGCCACTGATGGTTATAAACATAATTCAGTTCTCACTTTCCAAGGTCACTTTGGGTGCAGTGTAAAGAGAGGATTAGATACGAGTGCTTCCCAGATTTTGTACCCATGACATGCATGAAAAATGGTAATATTATATGGCACAATGGGGAATCAGAAAGAGGTGCCCACAGGCCTGCCCAGCTGCCATGAGGGCTGAGAAGATGAAAACACCTGGAATCATTCCTAGTTAGCCACTGATAAAGTAGGACGTCCATGCTGGAAGGCAGGAAGCTAGTTAGAAGGCACCTGCAATAATTCATGCAGGAGATGACAATCGTCTGCACATTAGGCTTTGTGGCAGTAGATAAGGGAAGAAGTGAAAGGAGTTGAAGGATACCAATTAGATACAAGGAGGACATTGTGTTCGATTGGACAAATGGATAAAAGGTGATGACAATTCATGAGACGGGAGAAGTTTGCAAGGAGGTAGGGAAGAGGATGATGTTTTTTGGTTTTTGGTTTTTTTTTTTTTTTTTGAGAAAGAGCCTCAGGCTGTCGCCCTGGGTAGAATGCTATGGCTCACAGCTCACAGCAACCTCCAACTCCGGGGCTTAAGAGATTCTCTTGCCTCAGCCTCCCAAGCAGCTGGGACTATGGGTGCCCTCCACAACCCCCGGCTATTTCTTTGTTGTAGTTGTCACTGCCAGCTCTGGTGTATGTGGCTGGTGCCTTAGCCACTTGAGCTACAGGCACCGAGCCAAGGATGATGTTCTTCCAGAGTCTAAAGCAGTGGTTCTCAACCTGTGGGTCGTGACCCACAGGAACTGTATTAAAGGGCCGCGGCATTAGGAAGGTTGAGAACCACTGTTATAGAGCTTTTGGATCTAGAGTCAGTGCCAAACAAGTAATAAGTAAACAACGACAATAAGGAAGCCAAATATGACAATTCCAGAAAGAGAGATGCTGGGGAGAAAATGAGGCCTGGGAATGTAACTAGTTGGGGAGTGGTCAGCAAGGGGCTCTCTGAGAAGGTCATGTTTAAACTGAGACATGAATGAAGAACAGAAACTGACCACCAGGAAATCGGGGAGAGGACAGTTCTGGGCAGCAGGAGTAGCAAGTGCAAAGGCCCTGAGGCTACACTGAGCTTTGCTGTGGGAGGAGCAGAATGGCGGCCAGTGTGGCTGGAGCTGAGAGACAGAGGCAGAGAGGGACGAGAGAACCCGGTGGAGAGGTGGACAGGGGCTGATCCTGTGTCTTGTGGGCTTGGTAACGAGTCCAGATGAGAAAGCTGAGGCTCGGAGAGGTTCAGTAACTTGCCCACAGTCATAGATTTAATCGCAGCTGGGTCTAAATTCAGACCTGGGCTGTCAAATTCATATTCAGTCTTCTGAACATTCACATATGTCCGTATGTGGCAAAAATTAAATGTATTTCAATGCAGCACAGCCCATGCTCTGAAAACTGTGTGTGTGTGTTTTGGTTTTGGTTTTGGTTTTTTTGCAGTTTTTGGCCGGGACTGAGTTTGAACCTGCCACCTCCAGTATATGGGGCCAGTGCCCTGCTCCTTTGAGCCACAGGGGTGTGTGTGTGTGTGTGTTTTGAGACAGAGCCTCAAGCTGTCACCCTGGATAGAGTGCCTTGGCATCACAGCTCACAGCAACCTCCAATTCCTGGGCTCAAGCGAGTCTCTTGCCTCCGCCTCCCAAGTAGCTGGGACTATAGGCGCCCGCCACAACCCCCATCCATTTTTTAGTTGCAGCCGTCATTGTTTGGCAGGCTCGGGCTGGATTGGAACCTGCCAGCTCAGGTGTACATGGCTGGCGCCTTAGCCCGTTGAGCCATAGGTGCTGAGCCGGTGTGTGTGTGTGTGTGTGTGTGTGTGTGTGTGTTTTAAGCACACAAAAATGTGCATGCATTGGGTGGCTCAGTGAGTATGGCCAGCCCCATATATGTGGAGGGTTCAAACCCAGCCCTGGGCCAAAAAAAAAAGTGCATGCATCATACATAAAGAGCTCAGTGAATTCTCAAAGAGTGGGCAAATTTGTGTCATCTGCACCCAAGTGTATATGTTACACCCCAGGCGCCCCTTCATGTTCCTCCAAGGTTATGATCCCTCCAAGGTCAACTGCTGTCTATCCTCAAGTCTAACCTCTGTAGATGGCTTTTGCCGTATTTGGACTTTATACGTGTGTAAGTGGAATCACGCTGAGTGTGCTGTTCCCTGCCCGGCCCCCTTCCACTCCTCATCGTGACTGGATGGTGCGTCAATAGACTGTTACTGAAACCCTGGGAGCAAGTGGCCTTCCAGAGCTTCCTTCCTATAAAGGAGGCCAGGAGAAAGCAGCTTACCCAGAAGCAGTTCAAAGTACATTGTTATGCGAAAAAGTCAGGTACCAAACAACAGGCATAAAGGAATCCTGTTTCTGTTGGGGGGAAAGGGCTCATTTTATGTGGAGTCAAAAGTGATCTTGACAAGTACGTTATATTTTCTCTCAAGCAGGGTGCATTATAAACTCTCAGGAAATCAAAACGGCCACTGGATGGAGGGGTTACCTCGTGTTTGGGGACCTGCTGAACACAAATATGGGATCTGCCAGCTGGACTCACCGGCAGTGCTTAGATCCTTACTCTCTCCCTCACCCTTTTCAGCACAAGGTGAAACCGTGAGTTAATCTGATTCTACCGCAGACTCCGGTGTGGCACAGAGGTTCTCCGTGCATGGTGGGATGGCGGGTGGATTTGATGTTTGTCTGTTTAGGTTAACTTTTCTGTAAAGGATACGAACAAGAATTCTTGTGTATTAAATAACAACTTCAGTAGCAGCAAAAAAGACCAACTAACCAAAGGCCTTTCTGTCCCTGATTTATTTATTTATTTATTTTGAGACAGAGCCTCAAGCTGTCACCCTGGATAGAGTGCTGTGGCATCACAGCTCACAGCACCCTCCAATTCCTGTGCTCAAGCGAGTCTCTTGCCTCCACCTCCCAAGTAGCTGGGACTATAGGCACCTGCCACAACACCCGCCATTTTTTGGTTACAGCCATCATTGTTGTTTGGCGGCCCGGGCTGGTTTTGAACCCTCCAGCTCAGGTGTACGTGGCTGTTGCCCTAGCCCGTTGAGCCACAGGCGCCGAGCCTGTCCCTGATTTATTTATGTTGCTGTCAGCTGGAGACCCGAGATGTCACCAAAGCCTTGAGTCAAACCACAAGAGAAAAGGAGCACTGGCTCCCCACAACACTCAGAAGGTCATTCAGCTTTTGTGGTGGTTAAAGGGGTAGCCTCGAGGCCAGAGAGATGGGGACTCAAATCCTGGCTTTGCCCCTTGCTTGCTTTTGGGTTACTTACGCTGTGTAACGAACAATGCCCAAATCCAGGGGCCTAAGACAGCCATTCCACGCGCTTGGTTTGGCTGTGCTCAGCTCTGCAAGTCAGACAGAGCACAGCAAGAGGGCTTATTTGTGGCTTCAGTGGGGACAATCTGAAGGCTGGGGTGACTTGGTGGCTGGGGCGGGCTGGCATCTGTTGGAAGGTGTTCACTTGTCTATCTGGCAGCCGGTTCCTCCACCAGGCCATCAGGAGGATGCCCTATGTGTGACTTCTCCGTGTGGTCTGTTCTCTTGGGCTGGTTCGAGTTTCCTCACGACATGGTGGGAACGGGGAGTGACTGCTAATGGGTGTGAGGTTTGTTTTGAGGGCTGTGATATGTTCTAAAATTAGATAGCGGTGACGGTTGCACAACTCCGTGAATATACCAAAACCCACTGGATTGTATACTTTCAAAAGAGTGAATTGTATGGTATGTAAATTATATTTCAATAAAGCCGTTATTTTTAAACTAGAAGAAAAAGATGATGAGGATGGGAGGGAGATACTGCTGTGAGCAGCTTCAGAAAACAGTCAGCCCACTGTGTCAACAGGAATGCAGCAACTTCCGAGGCCTCAGTTTCCTCTTCTGTAAAATGGGGCTACTTAACAATCAAATAAACTCATAGGGTCTTTAGAGGATCCTTGAGAGCTAAGCCTAGAAGCTGGCACATGGTGAGTGCTCAGGAAATGTGACCGTTTCAAATAGTAAGTGTTAGATAATTGCACAACTTTGTCTATCCCGATTGCCCACTGAAAAGCTCAAACTTATGGCCCGCCCCCTACTACTCTTTGCACCAGAGCAGTAACACCTTATTGGCTGTTCTACCATCCCGACACCTCCCCTATATCAGATGCCCTTGTCTTCTGCTCTCTCTCTCTCTCTTCTC
>CAUYON010027192.1:0-12261 GCA_963573935.1 Arctocebus calabarensis
TTGTGTGGGGGCGCCTGTAGTCCCAGCTACTTGGGAGGCGGAGGTAAGAGACTCGCTTAAGCCCAGGAATTGGAGGTTACTGTGAGCTGTGATGCCACAGCACTCTATCCAGGGCGACAGCTTGAGGCTCTGTCTCAAAAAAAAAAAAAAGAAACAAACAACAGCAACAACAACAACAACAACAACAAAAAAAGAAATGGAGATATCAAAACTGCATTTGTTAATCAGATATTTGCATATTAATTAGGACCACAGGAGCTTGAAAGAAGTACATTTAATAAATAGAAACATCTTATGAAACAGATAAAACATATTACTCTAGGAGGAAGTAATGAATCAAATAATAATAGGGACATAACAGGTTATTAAGAGAAACCAGGAGTACCATGCTGCATTTGAGTTTGAGTCTGGGCACATTTGAAGTATTAGAGAATCATAGATAATGCTTTGAGATTCTCATCCCACATTCCTCTCTGAGGCAGGAATTTTTTTTCCTAAAGCAACAGAAATGTAGTAACAAAAGGTTCCCTTGGGCATTTTGTATTTGTTGTCAAATTAGCTTTTCTAATTTTGTATTTAAAACATACATAAAGGAGGTGTAAAATAGACAATATTTTGTCATGGTTAGACTTGAGGTGGTCTCCATGACTACCACCTCCTCGTTTTCATGTCTTATAATCCCCTCCAGATGAGTGTGGCTGGGACTTCTGACTTGCTTCTAACTAGTAAAACCAGGCACATGTGATTATATTACAGTGTATAAGACTCCATCTTGCTAGTAGACTTGCTCTAGAGCACGGTTCTCAACCTTCCTAATGCCGTGGCCCTTTAATACAGTTCCTGTGGGTCGCATTGCGACCCACAGGTTGAGAACTGCTGCTCTAGCATCTTTCTGTCTTGTTGGCCATGAGGAAGCAACGCACCATAAAACAGAAACCCACATGGCAAAAGCCTCCAGGAGCCCAGAGCAGGCTGTCGTACCACCATAAGCATTCTGCCAACAACCAGGGTGAGCTTAGAAGCAGAATCTTCCCCAGCTGAGGCTCTGATGAGAGTGTAACCCTAGCCAACACCTGGGTGCAGCCTAGTGAGGCCCTGAAGCACAGAACTGAGCTAAACCAAGCCCTAATTCCCTGTAACTCACAAAAGCTATGAGATAATAAATGTAAATAAGGCCAGGCACAGCGGCTCATGCCTATAATCCTAGTACTCTGGGAGGCTGAGGAGGGTGGATTGTCTGAACTCACAAGCTTGAGACCAGCCTGAGCAAGAGTAAGATCCATCTCTAAAAACAGCCAGGAATTGTGGTGAGCACCTATAGTCCCAGCTACTTGGGAGGCTGAGGCAAGAGGAGCACTTGAGCCCAAGACTTTGAGGTTGTTGTGAGTTATGACGCCACAGCATTCTACCAAGTGTGACTAAGTAAGACTCTATCTCAAAAAAAAAAAAAAAAAAAGTAAATAAACTGCTTAATCTATAATCTGTTATACGGTATTAGACAACTGGGACAGGTAAGTAAATGAAAAGCAAAGACTTATCTCTATACCCAAACCTCTGGTACTCACACTTAACTATTTCTTGTTTCTATTTTGATCAACCCTGCTACCTCAACAGCTGGTGTCTAAAATGTTAAACGTCACAGCCTCTACTCTGGCCTGTGTTTCCCTGCAGGCTCTCATGATAAGAATCCCTGTGTAATTCAAGAAGAGTAAAGCATAGTACCTGACTTACTTCAGGATTTCAACACAGGCAGTATATATTTAAGGGTGAACTGTGTATATACTTAAAAGCCACATGTCCCAAACAATATGCATTAGCTCCTTCCTCCAACCACTCTTTTCCTAACACTCAGCCACAACATTCTTTCTACATAGAGTTTTTTTGTTTTTTTTTGAGACAGAGCCTCAAGCTGTCACCCTGGATAGAGTGCCGTGGCATCCACAGCTCACAGCAACCTCCAATTCCTGGGCTCAAGCGAGTCTCTTATCTCCTCCTCCCAAGTAGCTGGGACTTACAGGTGCCCGCCACAACGCCTGGCCATTTTTTGGTTGCAGCCGTCATTGTTGTTTAGCGGCCCCGGGCTGGATTCGAACTTACCAGTTCAGGTGTACGTGGCTGGCATCTTAGCCTGTTGAGCCACAGGCGCTGAGCCATCTACATAGAGTTTTGATTCCCATTTTTAAGATGAGGAAAGTAAAGTTTGTGCTAAAGTCACTCCCGACCTAGGTCCAGGATATCACCATCAGAAATTTGTAATCATTCTTCACTTCCTCACACACTAGATATTCAATTAGTCACCACAGGGAAGAGGGGTGCCCCAAGTACTTCTTAAACTGAGTATCTCATCTCCATCCCTATCACTACTTCCTGCTTCAACATCCTCATTCATAGCCTCTCTCTTACCCTCTCTAATGAATTGCACCGCCTTGGAACTAATCTCCTTGGTGCTACTCCCTCTCCCAATACATGTACCATCAGAAAACTCTGTCCTAAAACACAAATCAGATCACATCATTCTCCTTCTTAAAAACACTTAATGGTTCCTTACTGCCAGTAGAATAAGGTTCCGACACCTTACTATGCCACACAGGACTGAACATTCCTTTTCAGCACTCATAGTCCCATCCAGCCTAGCCAAGTACTTGGTGTTCCCCAAACATGCCATTCTTTCCTGGGAACTGCCTCACTTGTTTCTTTGTGTCTCCTTGAATGTCCATCCCTGCTTTCCTCCCCACTAACTTCTATTTATCTCTTGGATCCTGGCTCAACTGTCACCATCTCTGAAATGCTTTCTTTTAATGCCCAGCACAATTAGTGTCCCTCTCATTGATGCTCCAAAAGTATTTAGAAAACACCTCCAATGTTCTACTTAGCAAATCACATGTTGAAGACTGTCTGTTTCATGTCAGTTTCCATCACTAGATCAAGAGATCGTTGGACACTAGAAAAATCCTTCCTTCCTTCTTCCCTCCCTCCCTTGCTCTATATTTTTGAGACAGAGTCTCAAGCTATTGCCCTCTGAAGAATGCAGTGGTTTCATAGCTCACAGCAACCTCCAACTCTTGGGCTCAAGCAATCCTCTTGCCTCAGTTTTTCTATTGTTAGCAGAGATGAGGTCTTGCCTTTGCTCAGGCTGGTCTTTAACTCATGAGCTCAAGTGATCCACCCTTCTCGGCCTCCCACAGTGCTAGGAATAGAGGTGTGAGGTACCACGCCCCGCCTTATCCTTCTTTTAGTTGTCAAGGGCCATGTTCCATGATGAAGGGTAAGAATAATGATTTCAATAACTACTATTTACAAAGATCTAGTAAGTGAGAGGCACTATACTAAGCCGCTGAATGTCTCATCTATTCACTAACTGAACAGACATTTGCTAGGCATCTACTGGGTACATAAATGGTCACTGAACATACTTTATAGAACAGGGGGATAGAGAACACAGAAGTAAACTACTTAAATAGCATAATTCCAGACACTGATGATACTAAGAAGTCAATAAAAATAGGAGGAAGTAAAAGAAGGAGTGGATTGAGGGAGGAACCCGGGAGATTCAGGAAAAGCCTCTAAGGAAATGGCATTTGAATTAAGACATAACCAAAGAAAAAGGGGCAACAGTGCAGGAAAAAAATCATTATATATAATTTTCACAACATCCTTTCTTTTCTTTCTTTATTTTTTTGAGACAGGGTCTCACTTTGTCACCGGGTCTAGAGGCTGAGTGCAGTAGCTTCCTCCTCACACCTCACTGACCTCGAACTCCTAGCCTCCAGCTGTCCTCTGTCAGCCTCCCAAGCAGCTAGGTCTACAGGTGTGTGTCACCACATCTGGCTAATTTTTCTATTTTATGTAGTGATAGGATCTTACTCTAGCTTAGGCTAGTCTTGAACTACTGTCCTTCTTCCTCACCCTCCCAGACTGCTAGGATTATAGGTGTCAGCCACCCACCCAGCCATGACATTCTTTCTACATAGAGTTTTTATTCCCATTTCAAGATGAAGACAGTAAAGTTTCTGCAAAGGTCACAAGCCAAAGACATGGCTGAAACTGAAACCCAGGTCTGTGTGACTCAGGACTGAGGCTTTTCACCATTAGAGTCTTCTGGATCCCAGATGCCAGCTACTGCTTACTCATTTCTCTCTGGCTACAATGCCGTTCTTCTCCTCAGCCCAGGGAATGCCTTTAAACAACTCACAGGAACTTCTCTGTGATGCTTACTCTGAAAACCCAAGTGGAAATGTGCATCTCCCTCCTCTGAACATTCACCACCCTTTGCATGCCCTCACAACAACTATCTTCTAATGAAACTAACCATGTCCACTGCTCCTTTGCTGGGCAGTGTCTATCTTACATGCCTGATGTGTCCCACTCCATCCTCCAGCCGCCAGGTCTATGTAAATCCTTGACCTCAACATTTCCAGGATGAATGAAAAGCAAATAAATAAGGTAATGAAGTTTAGTGGGAATGGCCAGATGCCCGAAGGCTTTCCAAGTCTCCCAGAGCTGAAGCACTGAAGTGGGATACAACTATCAGGGCTCTTTCTGAACAAAAGGTCCAAAGAGAGCCAAGAAAATAAAGCAGCCTAAAGACAATCTTCCTGAGAGAGCTGAAGGCACACTAACCTGCTTTAAGTTGGCTTTTCATAAGCTGTGTCTGTGTTCCTTCCCCACAGTCAAAGAGCCAGCACTCGCCCTCACACCGAAGGACCACAGCAGAAGCACCCCGGGTTGGAGATGGGTATGCGGCGCCCGTCCCCAGGAATGTCACATCCATAGACATCTTCCACCCTGCAACAGAAAGATCACCTGGGAATTATTTCCTATCACTAAACCCAAAACATGTCCTTATGAACTTTACTATTATTTATATTTTGTTTATTCACAACAGTCTGGATTCCTATTTTCTAATACATTTCCACACAAATCCAAAGTAACATTTTAATAAATCTTAATCAGCTAAAATTATGAACTACCACACTTTGTTCAACTGCCTATACATACAAATAGAAAGAGGTAAACCCAGTCAATTATTATTAAAACTACAGCTGATTTCCAACTATACAATGTTCTCAAAAAGGCAGAACTGTGGAGTAAAACGATCAGTGTTTGCCAGCAATACAGGGGGAGAAAGGGAAGAAAGAATGGGTGGAGTTCAGGGGACTTTAAAGGCAGTGAAACTACTCCGTGTGATATACTAAGGACAGACACATGTGATTATACTCTGGCCAAATGTACACAGAATGTACAATGTAAAAGCTAATGAACTCTAATGTAACCTTTAGTTATTAATAGTGTATCAATATTGGCTTATCAACTGCAACAAGTGTATCTAATTAACCAAGATGTTAACATGGGGAAACTGGAGGGGGGCGATGTTGAGGGATGAAAGGGCATACGGGAACTCTTTACTTTCCACTTCTTCTTTTTAAGTCCTTCTGGTTAGAATCCGGCCCAGGCCAGCTAAACAACAATGACAACTGCAACAACAAAAACAAAAATAGCCAGGTGTTATGGCGGGCGCCTGTAGTCCCAGCTACTTTGGAGGCTGAGGCAAAAGAATTGCTGAAGCCCAAGAGTTGGAGGTTGCTGTGACGCCACGGCACTCTACCAAGGGCGACATAGTGAGACTCTGTCTCAAAAATAAATAAAATTTTTAAAAAACTAATAAATACTAAACAATAATAACAATAATTCTAGTTGAGATTCTGGGCAAGAGATGGTATTTAATGATGCTTATCAAATGGTATCCCTGGTGCCCATGGTGATCAGCCCTTTCTCTGAATGATCCATAAGTAACAAGAACGCTGTATATACTCTACAGCAGTGTTTTTCAACCCTTTTTATCTCACAGCACACTTGATCCTATAGTTAAATTTCCACAGCACACCTAAATTATGTTCATCCAAAAAAAAGAGTAAAAAATGAAAATCACTGCTCTACAGTAATGCTGATATTTCCTAAGAATGCTGAGCAAACGTCTCACTTCCTACATGTCAGGGTCCATGACTGGTTAGGACTTGGATTAGCAATAACCTGTTGAATGTATAGATTTCTGCCAACTCCTGCACAGTTTCTTTCATTCTTTCTGTGCACATCTGATACCTCTGGAAGTATGATGGAAGAAGTGTATTAAATAAAATAAATGAGAATGAAATAGACCTAACCAACTGCAGATTATCCACATTGATACCATGGAGGAAAACACAATAATTTTAAGAAAAACTACTAGAATAAGAAAATTTTACACAGAGCTGAATATAAGATAAACATACAGAAGTTTCAATAATTTTTCTCAGCCTTAGTAATCACCAGATAACAAAAATGGAGGGGGGGATCCCATTCACAAGAGCAATAAATAAATAAACCAACTTATAATGGAGAGACACATTCTGTTCTGTTGATAGAAAGACTTGATATCATGGAAATGTCCATCTTCCAAAACTAATGTTAATGTATTCGGTGCAGATCCTATTAGATTTCCAGTGGGATTACTCTCAGAACAAAACAATCCAAAAATCACATGGAAGAAAAAAACATGTCTGAGAATGGGCAAGAAAATTACAAAAGTAGTTAAGTAGTTACCTGCCTTTCTAGATATTCACCTTTTCTACATTAATCAGATTTAATTACAACAGAATCATATTGGCACAAAAATAGAGAAAGGGAAGGGAAAATCCAGAAATAAGCTAAGTATGCATGGGAATCAATACAGTAAACAACAAAAGTATTAAAAAGGTGGTTTATTTAATGAACAGCACTGACATAATTGGGCTATTCCTGCAGAAGAAAGCAAAGCAAGATGTTCACTTTGCATTGTAAATAAAAATACATTCTATGGGGATTTGAAATTTAAATGCCAAAAATTTAATAAAATATGTTCAAAACATTAGGAAAATTTGTACATGTTTAACTTTGAGGATAAGAAATCCCTTAATGGCAAGACAAGAAACCTGGAAATTAAAAAAAAACAGACATTTTCACTACATAAAAACTTTTATGTATCAAAAGACTTACAAAGTCAAAGGACCAAAAGCACCTGGCAAAAATGGCTTGCATCCCTTATGATAAAAGGTTAAATGTCCATAAGAGAAAAGTTTATTCCAATGCATTCAAAAAATAAAAATGCTGAAACAACAACAAAAATAAATAAATAAACAGGCAAAGGATAACAGGAATCACGGAAGAAATCTAACTGGCCAATAGACATGAAAAGTATGCCCACAACTATTATGCATCCATAAAAATGAAAAGTAAATGTTAAAAATAAAAGTGCTCAGTCTCCAGGTAGTTAGTGGAATGCAAGTTAAAGAAAAAAGAGAGACCATTTTCCACATTATCAGTTGGCAAATATCAACGAAACAACACTAGCCAGTGCTGACCAGGATGAAGGCAAATAGGTACCCTCATAAAATTACTGGTGGTGCAAATTGCTATCAGGAAAATAGTGAGATAGAGTACCAATAACAATGCCGTTAACGCACTTTAACCCAGGAGTCCCAGTTTGGGAATCTACCCTACAGAGTTAAAGGATCTAAGTACAATGATGTTTATTGTGGTGCTTTTAAGGTGAACAATCTGAATATGTCAACAAGGAAATGGTTGGCTATTCTATTATATGTTCATACTTTTATTCTATGAACTTTTTTTTTTTTTGTAGAGACAGTCTCACTTTATCGCCCTCAGTAGAGTGTTATGGCGTCACACAGCTCACAGCAACCTCCAGCTCCTGGGCTTAGGCAATTCTCTTGCCTCAGCCTCCCGAGTAGCTGAGACTACAAGCGCCCGCCACAATGCCTGGCTATTTTTCTGGGGTTTTTTTGCACTTCAGCAGAGGTTGGGTTTGAACCCGCCACCTTCAGTATATGGGGCCAGCACCCTACTCAATGAGCCACAGGTGCCGCCGTATTCTGTTAACTATTTATTTGCAGCTAATAAGGAGTCAGTCTGTAACTGTTGTCCTGGAGGGATGACAGTGAGAAAAATTACAGATAGCTATGGCATGATCTCACTTTTATAATAATAATGCCCCAAACTTCTTCTGTAAGACAAAGTCTGGGGTGGCTCAAGGAGTAGGTCGCCAGCCAAAACTGCAAAAATAAATAAATAAAATAAAATAATTCTTAAAAAAAAATAAGACGAAGTCTGTTATTGAAGGATACATACCATACTGGTTTTCGGTGACTTTTAGTTTTTGAGACAGAGTCTCACTCTATTACACAGGCTACAGTGCTGTGGTATCATAGTTCACAGAAACTGTCTTGCCTGAGCCTCCCAAGTGCTGGGACTACAGGCGCCCACCACCATGACCTCCAGCTAATTTTTCTCTTTTTAGTAGAGACAGGGTCTCGCTCTTGCTCTGGCTGGTCTCGAGCTCCTAAACTCCAGCAATCCACCTGCTTTAGGATTACAGGTATTGGCCACTGGGCCCAGTCCATACTGTTAATATTAGTTATCTCCAGGGTGATTAAAGGAATATGCAGGAGGTCAGGGAGGGGGAGGGGGGAATTATTAATTTTCTTTCAAATCTTTGGGTCTTAAGATTCCAACAAGCAACATTTCATCCATTTAATTAAATGTATTATATTAATTTTTATACTGATCTGTTTATAAAGCATCATAAAGCCAAACATGTTTTTCTAACTACACATCACCATCAAAGCGGCCCCCACCCACACCTTTCAAGTATAAGGTGGTACATCTCTTTACTACACACAAGACTCGGTTGGGGTTATTGCTACCTTTCTATGTGTTACTCTACATTTTTACCTCCAAGATCAACTCTTCCTTCAACAATTTAGAAACTTAATTTAAAGAAGCTTCCCTATTGGATTACAGTCTGCAAGAAAGGTGAGAATAAACAGAATGCAGAAAGTTAAAATTTGCAAAAGCTAAATGCAGAAGGAATACTATTCACTTTGCCATCCCTAACAAATAATGGATCTAGACCAGTGTGGTACATTAACATTGAGTGCATAATTGGAATCGCCTGGAGAGCTTTTAAAACGTATGGTGATTGGGCTTTATCCCAGAACAATTAGACAGGAAAGTCTGCAAGTGAGACATGTGTTTTAATATTAAAAATTTAAAAAGGAGGAGAAAAAAGGCCTTTCCCATGATTCTAACATGAAGTCAGATTTGAGAACCACTTAGTGAAAGGCCAAGAACTATAATTGATTGGATCAGGCTAACCTGAACTCACTAGTCAACTGGCCAGTCTTTTTAAAAAATGTTTTATTATGAAACTCTTCAAACACATACTAAAGTAGAGAGATTAGTATAATGCATCGCCACATACTCATCACTGAGCTTCAGCAATTATCAACTCATGGGGAATCTTGTTTCAATTATACCCGCCCCCCATCCCCATTACGCTAAGAATACCGAATAAGTAGTATGGGGGCTTCCATCAAGAGGCACATATTGTCTGGCTGTCTTACTTTTTCTGATGTTAACAGACACTAGAGATCATTGCCAGGATCCATTATTTCATTAGGAGTTGCCAAAAGGTGCTACTTTGTCATTCCTTCTGCAGTTATTGGCAGGCATCCTTCTGTAATTCCCTGGTCAATT
Organism: Arctocebus calabarensis; assembly: GCA_963573935.1. NCBI lineage: Eukaryota > Metazoa > Chordata > Mammalia > Primates > Lorisidae > Arctocebus > Arctocebus calabarensis. The sequence continues at coordinate 9,568 of CAUYON010027192.1, forward strand.
ACTTGGTTACACTGTGGTGCTATTTGTACACAAAAGGTCCACAAAGAAAGACAAGATCTTATCTAACTCCAGATGTAATGCAGTATGAAATACACAGTACCCATAAAGTATTCTTGCTAAAAAGTAGAATCTGAAACCTGAAAAGGGTTGTAGATTTAAATACGTGCTTATTAAAGGACATCACCCAGGTATGCAAAATCCAGGGTGTGGAAACTTTACAGGACGAATGACCTATTCTTCAAGATACAAGGAAAAAAAATAGACAGGAGATCAAGAGCTTAAAAGAAATTCAAAAGACGTCAACAAATTTAACATGTGGAAATCTGGACTGTGACTTGGACAAACTGATGGGGAATGAGGGAGACAACTGGGGAAATTAACTGCTTACTGGATAGCAGACAATAATATGAAATGCAAATTAAACAAATAATGGCTTGATGTTTAACAAAGGAGTTATTGTGTTTTATAAACATAAACAAGTACTTAGGGATGAAATAGTACATTTCAGATTTGCTTTAAAATACTAGTGAGGATGAGGGTAATAGATGAAATAAGACTGATCACGAATTGGGAGTTCAATATACCATTTTTGTGTATTTTGAAAGTTTCCACAAGAAAAGGCTTAAAATCGAACCAAATACAACCAAAACCCTCCCAATAAGTCGGGGAGTAATTAGAAATTAATTTATTTTATCAGTGGTGCATACTTTGTGACATGCATCATTTTAGACACTAGGAATAAAAGGGAGCAAACCAGATAAGGTCCCTGTCTTCTTGGACCAAAAATCAAAAAACCAAAAACACAGCTGCTTGCTTTCTCAAGAAGGATCCACCTTCGACGAAGAGCACATTCCAGTCGTGATCACAGTACTGTCATTTCGCACTCTGGGCCCGTGGTTTCGGTCCCGGCTGCAGATCGCAATTACTAGCGAAGACCTAATGGCTGCCGGGTTTGGACGCAGCGCTCCAGGTTTCCAGGCAGACGGTGTCAGCCCTGCAATCACCCTGCGGCGTTCGCACGAAGACACTACCGTCCTCCGTTTTAGGGCTGAAAGAACCGTGGCCCGGAGAAAAAGTGAGTGGCCGAGGCATAGCCAGAGGCCAGGCTCCCCGACCAGACGGTGTCAGCCTCGCAAAAAGCGGGGTGGGCAACGGCGGAGGCGGCAGCAGCGCCGGGCGACCGAGGCTACGGCCCGGGGCGGCCGACGAGGCGCGTTTTCGCTCCGGGTGCTCTCGGGGCCTGGATCCTCCGCGCCGGGCCGGGTCGAGCCGGCGAATCCCGAGGAAGCGCGCCCGCCCCCCTTCGGCGCGCCCTGCCCCACTCACCCTCTCCCCGGAGCCCGCGGCAGGAGCCGAGGGAGGCGCAGGCCGCGCCGAGGCCCAGCCGTCCGCGGGACGGCGACGCGCGCGGGCGGAAGTGCGCCGCCCGCAGGGTCCCGCGCGGCCGCTCTAGGACGTGCGGGAGGTCCGCGCTCGGTGGCGCCCACCGGCCCAGCACCGAGCGCGCTCCCGGGCCCCTGCCGTACTAGAGGGAGGACGGGGACGGTGACCCAGGGTGGGTTGGGGGACCCAGAGCGGGCTGTCTGGAAAACGAAACGGATACTCTTATATGCTTTTGGTTTTCCATGTAGTGTTTTTCAAACAAAAACGGTCTTCCTGAAGTTTTGCTCAAGCAATTTTTTTTTTTTTTTAGTCTTTGGTTGGAATGAATCTTACTATCTTTTAACCACTGCAAGCCTTTGAGTCAGAGTTCCTTTGGGTATGATCTGACCAAGTACCTAAATGAGCCTCCGCGCTTATTTCATCTTCCTGCTCCAAGGATACGCTGAAATATTTGCTTAAAACCTGCAGCCGATCGTGCTGCACTCACCCCAAGCCTCGCAGACGTATTCTCGTAGGTAGGTGAAAAGTCCAGGCCTGCCCTGTGCAGAATGAGCACGTAAGCCTGTATCCTAAAATAAAAGCTTAAGGGTCCTCCCTCAGCCAATGACTGACGAGACCTTCTCTTGGCCAAGAGGATCCCTGAAACTAGTTGCGCTAGTTGAAAAAGGAGATCAGACAGGCCTCATCATGCCCCGTCCCGGTCTTAACAGGCCTAAGGCTATGCAAGACCTGCCTGCAGGTTCTCAAAATACACAACTAACCACTTGAGTCTCTCTGGTACTCTGTCTCTAATTAACATTCCCTTTATCTTAAGCATTCCTTTTCCGTGACTCCTGGTCTTTTATACAGAGCCTAACGAATTCGTTTCAGCTCCTGCTTCCAGAGGTCCCACCTTTTTTTGGCCAAACCACTGTAGTGTTTTTCACGTATTGATTTATGACCTCACCTGTAAACCTCGTTTCCCCAAAATGTATAAAACCAAACTGTAACCTGAATATTTGCTCAAGGCTTCTTGGGTGTGCCTCCAGGTTGTGGTCCTCAAATTTGGCTCAGAATAAACCTCTTTAAATTAATTTACGGAGGGCAGCTTCTGTGGCTCAGCGAGCAGGGCGCCGGCCCCATATACCGAAGGTGGCGGGTTCAAGACCGGCCTCGGCCGAATTGCAAAAAACAAAAAAATAGCTGGGCGCTGTGGCGGGCGCCTGTAGTCCCAGCTACTCGGGAGGCTGAGGCAAGAGAATCGCTTAAGCCCAAGAGCTGGAGGTTGCTGTGAGCAGTGTGACGCCACGGCACTCTACCCAGGGCGATAAA
>CAUYON010027193.1:0-30497 GCA_963573935.1 Arctocebus calabarensis
CACCCTGGATAGAGTGCTGTGGCATCACAGCTCACAGCAACTTCCAATTCCTGGGCTCAAGCGAGTCTCTTGCCTCCGCCTCCCAAGTAGCTGGGACTACAGGCGCCCACCACAACGCCCGGCTGTTTTTTGGTTGCAGCCGTCATTGTTGTTTTTGTTTGGTGGGCCCAGGCTAGATTCGAACCCGCCAGCTCAGGTGTACGTGGCTGGCGCCTTAGCCCGCTGAGCTACAGGCGCCGAGCCTACATTCCACTTCTTAACCTCTATATCAGTGGTTCTTGACACTGGGTGCAGGTAAGAATTACCTGGAAAATACTAAACAACACAGATGTCTGGAGCCCACCTAAACCTATTAAATCAGAATTTCTGGGGAAGCTCTCCAGTGCTTCCAGTCTACAACCAGCATTGGAATTTCTGCTTTACACTCTGCTGCCTCTGTATGTATCTACCCATTAATTACCATGAACTGAGTTTGTACTTGGAAGCCAACTCAGGTTCCCCTCTGGGGTCCTTAGTGAGCATCATCTCTTCAAAAGAATCTCCAGATGGTCTATTTTTTAGGTTTTGCCTACAACTCTTCCCTAATCCCCAGGCTAAATCACATTCTCAAAGTTTTTGTGTTTCTGGATGGCGCCTGTGGCTCAAAGGAGTAGGGGGCGCTGGCCCCATATGCTGGAGGTGGCAGGTTCAAACCCAGCCCCAGCCAAAAACTGCAAAAAAAAAAAAAAAAGTTTTTGTGTTTCTTTTTCATAGCATTTATCTGAAATTTAATTAAATAATTATGTTCATAGCTCTCTGGCCCAGATGCTAAAACTAAGATCTCTGAAAGCAGAGATCTGTGTTTAACCCATTACCTGCAACATCCCACAGCCAGTCACAGTGCCTGGCATTTATACATTGGACAAATGGATACTTCTTTTTTCCATTTTATTTTACTTATTTTTATTTTTATTTTTTTGAGACACCTTTGTCACCCTGGGTAGAGTGCAGTGGTGTCATAGCTCACAGCAATCTCAACCTCCTGGGCTCAAGCAATCTTCTTGTTTCAGCCTCACAAGTCGCTGGGACTACAGGAGCCAGCCACAATACCTGGCTACTTTTTAGAGACAGGGTTTCAGCTGCCCAGGCTGGTCTCTAACTGGAGAGCTCAAGCAATCCACTCACCTCGCCCTCCCAGATCTTTTTTCCATTTTAATAATTACTCATCCAGTACCCATTATGTGCTTCATGCTTTTTCACATGTGCTTTTATAAGCAAGGTAGGGGAAGCCCCGTTTTCCAGTGCAGGAAACCGAAGGTCAGGAATGGGAGGTGGTTACGCGGTCAGAAACTGGCAGAGCCAGGATTGCAACCCTAAGCTCCTCACTCTAAACTCACGGCTTGGCCCCCTCCTTCTTCATCCTCCCCCTCCAGAGGTTTGGCTCCAATGAGGCAGCTCAGAAACTCCTCCAGCTTCCTATGTCCCTACCTGTCTTCCCTAATGGGAGTTCCAACAAACCACCCCAAACCTGGACAGAAGTCTCTGGGAAAGGAGGTTTTCCAGGCTGAAAACTCTTAACAGCTGGGCGAGTAAAAGAGCTGGCGGCATCAGCGCCCGAGAGGTCTGCTTCCCAGGCTGTCTCTGGCGCCCCCTGCTGGGAAAATCTGGGTGCAGGGAGACAGGGACAAGTCCTCTTTCCGGGTATCTGGCTCCGGCTGCAAGTATCAAATGGGACATCTGAGGCTTAAGATAATTCCACATCAAAGCCGGACTCTGGAAGGACCAGGAAGAGCAAGTCATCTAAAAAGTTCCAGCTGTGGGCCCTTGAAGACTGCTTTCTATTGCCGGGCGTTGTGGCGGGCGCCTGTAGTCCCAGCTACTCAGGAGGCTGAGGCAAGAGGATCGCTTGAACCCAGGAGTTTGAGGTTGCTGTGAGCTAGGACGCTACAGCACTCTACTGAGGGTGCGACTCTGTCTCAAAAAAAAAAAAAAAGACTGCTTTGTAAAGGGCTGTCTCCCCTTGGCACCCCAAGGAAGCCGGTGAAAGGTCCTCGTTCACAGTGAGGCTGAGGAAGAGAAGATTCGGAGAACTCACTCCCTCTGCGCCTGCGCTGCCGCTGTCCTGCCCTCCCCCAAGGCCATCTCTCGGTTTCTCTTGGGTCGGAGAGATCGCACATTGCGAAAGGAGCAGAAGGGTCTGATCTGAGCTGTTGGCTCAGCTGCGCTGCCGGCCCAGAGCCTCATCCCATTTCAGTGAGGAGGCAAGTGTGAAAACTGGAGCGTGATGGCGATGTCACAAGACCTCCCAGCAGCCCCTCAGCTGGAGCCAAAGCTCTCCATCTAGCTGGAATTGCCAGGGGGCAATGAGGATGTGTGCTTGTCCAGCTCACTGCTCTTTGGAAGGGGCATCCGTCTCTCTGCGTGCTTGTGCTTGCATGTTTGTGTGTACGTGTGTGAGTGTGCGCGCACACACAAGGCTGGGAGCTGTGAGGCAGCCTGGCTTTGGGGGCCCAAACTAGCCAGTTTCCCCTTCTAGATCTGTTGGCCTAATTCCCAGCTGCAACTGCCATTCTGGGCCCCCCTCCCTGAGGCGATCTCCCTGCAGATTTGGCAGCCAGGAAGGAGGGGCCGAGGGAAGCAGAGAGAACTGGAGTGAGAGAGAGGACTCAGTTCTAATCTGATGTAGATGATCCGGGAGCCTTCTTCAGCTCTGCTGCCCTCTGCCCCTGGCTCTCCCGCTGATTTTCTCTGTGTCTGGCACTCTCTCCTCTGTCTTCATCTCTTTAAGAAAGTGCCTAGAAAGTTAAACTCCCCCCCCACACACACACACAATCTACAAAAAAAAAAAAAAATCAGAGAATAGGAGCAGGCAGACTAAGAGAGCACGCGCACGAGAGAGGGCTCACATTGGTCCTGGAGGAGCGGCACAAGCAGAGGGAGGCTGGGGTTGGCAGCAACGGATGGGGACGAAGGTCCCTTAGCCCCCGAGGAACCTCCTTCATGGACCCAGGGATCTCAAGAGGGCCTGCTTCTACTTAGGATGGGCAACTGTGTCAAGTCTCCACTGAGAAATCTCTCAAGGAAGGTATGTTTCTGGAGTTCCCAAGACCCAGGGCTTGGAATTGGAGTATCTTGCTATCTGTCCTAGAGAATGGACTTGGCAGGGGTGGGCATCTGAAGCTTGCTACCCTTCTCGTGGATTCTAAGCATAGCAGCTTCCCTGTTCCTACTTCCAGACACCCTCTTATCACAGTTTTCTATGTCTTAGGTTTTGGGTGTGGGAGGAGACTGGACTGTGGGAATTTGCACAAAATTTGGAAAAGAAACCATGTAGCTTTGGGGCTTCGGGGGTGTAAATGGAAAGCACGGACCCTAAGGATATCAGTGGACAGACTCCCTTGAAACTGGCAGGATCTGAAGAACCTTTCTTGGAAGCAGGACCAGGGGCTCATTCATATCCTTCCAGGGTCTATGGTGATCTCTAAGCCTTCAGAATTGTGGATTTTGAAATAGATCCCATTGCTACTGAGAGCAACCAAGGAGGGTATCCTCTTCTATTCCCAATAATTATTGAGTTAAGTTAGAGAATCTCTAGTAAGCCTAGACTGGTTCAGGACCCAGGAAGTGTTTCCATTAAGAAATAGGATGCCCAGGAGACATGTTGAGCAGAGGTGTGTATGTCACTTTCTGTAGTAGACTTACTACTTATATACTAGGATATATTTTTTTTTGCAAGAATTCCTTTTGGGAGGCAAATAGTCATCTCTAAAGCATCCTTCATGCAGGGCTAGGATCAGATCTATAGGTGAGCTGTGCCTGTTTTTCTAGCCCTCTGCAGTCAGGCCATAGAATAGACTCTTAAGATTTTCTTTAAAGGAAGAAAGAATGAAAGAGATGTTTTCCTCCAGTTCTTCCATTTTCCAGACAAGGAACTTGATTGCCTTTCAGGGGGGCTAAGAGACTTACCTAAGGTCTCAGGTCAGCTACTGGCATCTCTCCCCCATCCCATCCTACTTCCTTGGTCAGTTTGACAACCTCTCAATTTAGGACATTTTGAGCTTTTCTGCTTGTCGTCTTCTTGTTTGGCTAAGCTGCTCACATCAAATTCCTTTTAATCTTCGCTCTTCCTTGGATGCTTCTGAAGGCTGATTGTTTCTTCTTAACACACACCCCCCCCCCATCTATTATCTTCTTAGGGACATCTCTGCATCAATAGTGACCTCTATGCCATTTCAAAGAAGCAGAAACTGATGTGAATTAATCTAGAGAACCTCTGGGTAAAAACCCTTGTAATGGGTTTCGTCCAGAGCTTGAAGAGGTGGAGGTGGATTTAAGAATGGGAACTACCCTACTGTCTCACCCACCCATCTTCCCTTACACAGCAGGGTGTTTAAGAGTCAGACTCCCAAGGTCTCCTCTTTATAGCCATGTGACCCTGAGCAAATTACTTAACATCTTTGTTCCTCAGTTCTCTTGTCTATCAACAAGGGATACTGATATCTACCTCTTAAGGTGATTATGAGAATTAAAGAAAGTGCTATGCACAGTGCTTGGCATATAGTACTAAATAAATGTTAATATTATTGTCATAATCGTAATTTTTTCCACTCTGGGTTTTAGAGAAGAGTGATAGTGGAAAAATGGAACATAGGAGAGGTTTTGAGCCCATAGAGTAAAGCAAATGAAAACTTACTGTATTCAATTTCATTTTTTTTTAATAGCAAGAATAAGTGCTGGGGCAGCTTCTGTGGCTCAAAGGAGTGGGGCGCCAGCCCCATGTGCCGGAGGTGGCAGGTTCAAACCTGGCCTTGGTCAGAAACTGGAAAAAAAAAAAAGAATAAGTGCTTTTTTACTGAATATCTGTAGCATATCTAACATGTTCTCTTATTTGTTCTTCTCCACTAAGTAGTTCCTTGGCTGTTTTCTAAAGAAAGGAGCTGGCCTCAGAGATAAGAGCCTTCTTAAGAACACACAGTAGACAGGAAGCAAAGCTGGAATTTAAACCCTGGTCTGGATGAAATCAGAGCTGATATTTTATTTTTATTTTTTCCTCTATGATAGGCTCCCCCTCTCTCCTGCTGTCAGAAAATGTTATTCATAGATTTCTGAATCTGACCTTAGAAGTTGTCTAGTCCCGATTCCCACTTAGTGCAGCAGTCCCCTCTCCCATCTCTCACTGACCACTCACGCATTCAGCTTCTCCTTGAAAGCCTTCAATGAGAAAGAGCTTTGACTTGCATACTCTTGGCCAGTCCATGTTGTTAGAAAGCTGTCAGGTCATGGGGCATGCTGGTCCTTCCTATTACCATGCCACACTCAGGAGGTGTCCCCTTCGTGCCAGGAGACGTTGTGAGTCTGTGGGCTGCTGACCACTTGGCTTCCTGAGTGGCATGGGCATGGTGAGAGGCAGCCTGCTCCAGGCTGTGAGCTGGGCAGCACCAGGCTGTCAGGAGTCATCATTGGCTGAAGGAGAACTGCAGCCTCTGGGGCAACTTGGTGCCAGGCAGTATTATGATCAAGAGATATTGTGGAAATTCCCCAGACACCACTGGCTCATTCTTCATGGGAGCAAATTCCTCTCCATCCTTTTCATTTATTTCCTGATTGGCAGATGTTCCCCGACTTCCTGTGGAGCCAAAAGTAAGTGCCTCCTGGCACTCAGCATCTCTGAAGTTACATCACCACCACCACCAACTTCATCATCATCATCACTATGGCAACCCCATCTAGCTCTTCCCATGCTCTAGGCACTATGCAAAGCACTTTCTGTGCAATAACTCCTTCATTTCTCACAGGAATCCTGTGAGTAGTCATGATTGTCCTGGTTGTAAAGAGAAGGAAGCTGGAGCACAGAGAGGTGAATTGACCTGCCCGAGGTCACACAGCAAGCAGGTGGCAGAACCAGAATTTGACTCTAAGACTGTTTGAGTCCAAAGCCAGCATACTAAGCTGCCCCTCAGAGTTCTCCTCCTTCCTCAGGTGTGCTCTTTTTGAGCCAAGTGAATAAGATTCTGCTAGAAACTAAAAGACTGACTTTCTACAGATATCGCCTGAGATCATTTCCTGGGGTTAGGTCGCTATCTACCCCAAGGCTTCCTTCGATCTGCCCTCCCAGATGGGAAGGTGCCTGTTGTCCTGCCCTAGCTCTAGCCTGGGTCACAGAAGTCTATGTGAGTGCTGCTGAAGCTCTGAATCTCACTTCTTTGGGGTGTCATACTGGAATGGGCCATTGGCCTGTCTGATGTCCCTTAAGTTCTGATATTACATAAAACTGGCACTGACCACTGATTGTACTCACCAAACTTGAGCCTTTGGCTGAGTTCCTTTGCCTTGGGTCTGAGTTGCTGCTTCCCCTTTGAGGAACCAGAATACTGCACCTCCCTCCCTAGGCTTGGAAGGGATGTAGGTAATCGGAAGGGGGCCTTGGTCTATAGCCCCACAGGGTGGGGCTTTGGGAAGAAGCAGGAGAGGACAAGGTGCTGCAGGGAATTGTTCTTCTCAGGCTGGAGGGACAGGATGCCCATGAATCTTAGGATCTTCTCCTAGACATGGAGGAGCCTGGCTGCAAGTGGAGTGCAGTAGGACAGAAGTGTTAGAGTCCTCAGACAAAGACAGCCCTCAGGATTTCAGCTATTCTTTTCCTCCCTGGGAAAGTTCTACTCCAAATCCCCATACTGAGGGGAGGCATCCAAGCTCAAGGCTTAAGGCAGAATGCTGTGACCTGGATTCTGGACAGGTTTCTGGGGAGGCTGGGAGAGAACTGAGTGTTGTGTCTGGATGTACTGTTGTCCTAAGGGGAAGGCCTGTGGGCTGTGCTAACTTTTTATAGCTGCATGGGAACCTTCAGGGAGGAGGATGGGTTGGCCAGGGCCTGGGAGCTATATTCGGCTATATTCAGTAAGCAGAGGAGGCTCCTGGCCCCAGCCCCTGGAGGTCCAGCACTCTGGGCCAGGCAGGGAGCCAGGGAAAGAAGAAGGAAAAGAGACCTGCCAGATGGCAGAGAGTGTGTAGTCAAGGTCACAAACTGAGTGGAATCTATCCCACAGATATGTCTCGTTTAGCCCACCTGGTGTTTTAAATCAGAAGATCTGACACTCCTGGCCTGGATTAAGTAGTGCTGCCCCTTCAGAGGGAGTACAGTCCCCATTTTCCCCAGACTCCTCCTCTTACCCCTGCCTGCTTCATTTATGTCAGCCGTAGCTTCTATATTTGCAGCTTCCAGTCTGACAGACCAGTGAGCCTGTTCTCTGTATTACCAGCTCTGATCACCTTCATAGCCTACCATGAGGAGCTAGCTAGGTAGGGCAAAGTCAGTTTCAGAGCTGGGAGAAATGACTTAGCCTTGGAGACTGATTGAGCTGGAATGTTGGGAACATTGTGAGAAAGGACGTTGATCCATTAGGCCTTGAGAGCACTTCCCTTTGGTTAGAACTGAAGCCTCCCTCTGTCTGTACCTGTTACACATGAGTGTGTGATTCTGTGCATCCATTTGTGCTAGTGTGTGTGCGCACGCTTGCATGCATGTACCACACAGTGGATATCACATTCCGCTCGCCCCAGAAAAAAATGTCTCAGTCAAGGATTGAAGACTGCATCTGTCAGACCACTATGACGGCCCCTGGGCATCTTGAGGGCTCTCTGAACCTGCTACTCAACTCCCAAGGGTCTTCCCTTGAGGAGAGCCCCTTCTGGGACCAGGAACCTGACTGGGCAGGGAGGTGACAACGTGCCTGTCTTTTGTATTTGCTTGATGCTGGTTGAAGATGCGCCAGGAGGAGCAGACCAGCTACATGGTGGTGCAGACTAGCGAGGAGGGGCTGGCAGCTGATGCTGAGCTCCCCGGACCACTCCTGATGTTGGCTCAGAACTGTGCTGTCATGCACAACCTGCTGGGCCCTGCCTGCATCTTCCTGCGCAAGGGCTTCGCTGAGAACAGGCAGCCTGTACGTAAGTTGGCCCAGTGGAGCCCCCAGAACTTGGCTTCACAGGGCATGAGGAAATACTGGGAAGAAGAGGTCTGTACACAGCAGCCCCTTGTACCCTAATGAATATACCTCACACCCCTAACTCATGAATCTGAGTCCCAGACTTTCTCATTCATGGCCATGTCCACTGGCAAGAAATAATAACAGCAGGTAAATTGTTTCTGAAAACTTGCTAATTTAATAATTACTCATCCAGTACCCCTGCAGAACAGGGCCCTGGAGAAGTGGGAGGGGGCCTTGAAGCCTGGTGAGTAGGAAAGGGCTTGCTATGTTCCAGTAGCTGGTCCTTGAGAGTGTGCCCTGCACAAATGTGTACTGACACGTACTTGCTTTCACATACTGGTGGGATGACCTATTGCAAAAGAAAATACCCTTTTGGTCACCTGAGAGCATCTAGGAACACATGGGTCTGTCTAGAAACAGGTGTGACCTATTCTTGCACTGTGCACCACAACAAACTTTTTAAGTTACAGTCTATGCAATCATCTCACAGATACACCTTTCTTTAGGTGATTCCTGTCCTTGGTTAGGAACTTCACCTGAAGGACCTGGGAGCTTGCAGCCTGTTCATTCCAAGTTCACACACACTCTCAATACTGTCCTGTCACATGTAGTGACTTCTGAGCTCTGAGTCCTGTGACCTGGTTGTCCCACCAAATGTTGCTCAGCAGCCCCTTCTCCCTCAAGATTATCTTCAGTTGTCTGGTGTTGGTGTCCCTTGCCCTGGGGGCAGTTTGGAGTGGCTGTCTCTACTCACCCTGTTGGCTGGAATGGCCTGTGTGCACAGCTAAGAGGCCTGGTGCTCACTGTGGCACGCCTGCTTGTCTGTGTTGTGTGTCCTCAGGGTGGGCACACCTGCCTCGTGTTCTCCCTGTAACACTTGGGGAGGCTGAACCTTGTGGACCACTTTCGGAGCCTGCTAGCTAGGTCCATCTGGGCACCTGTATCCATTTCATGCTGGTCTGTCTCCCTTCTAGGCAGTCCTGGGGTGACTGGCACCTCACCAGCCTGCTCTTGCTTCAGACTTGGTCTTTGGAGGCTTCTCTGCCATCTGTTCTGATGCCTAGATTCAAGGTTTCCTTGACTCCCCAAGGAGACCTGGGCTCTGCTTGAGGCTGGAGATGTGTGTTGTGGACCCTGATAGCAGCCAGCGGTAGTGGCAGCCTCCAGGGTCCTACACTGTGTCCTATGACAGGGCAAGGTGTAGGGATGGAGATTGCACTGAAGAAGTGGGGCACATTGCCCAGGAAGTAAGGCGTAGCCCCAATTCTGCCCCTACCTCCCCTGATTATCCCCTTCCTCTGCCTCCCCCTTGAGCTGGTCCCTGCTGTGTCTCCCCCTGCCACCCCTCTTCTCCCATTGCCTTGCAGGCCTTGCTCCCTGCTCTTCCTGTTTTCACTGGGTGGCACTCTCTTCTCTACATTGTGACCTCACCTGACCCTGTTTTATTTGTAGGTTTTTGCCTCTCAACCAATGCTGTTCCTGACCTCTTATATGTGGAATAAGGGTCTGGGGGCACAAAGCTTCTGTGCCTAGGCCAATGAGGCTATTGGATCCTTGGCCACCTCTTATCAAGGGCCCAGGAGTTTCTACGTTTATGGAAGACGTGGGGCTGCACCTTTTCCCCTCAAGGATGTGATCCAAGCTCACCTCTGCTGCATCCCATTACCTTCCACCTAGTGTCTGCTGCCACTTGGATGATCCCCAGGTTGGACATTTTGTGACTTCCAGGTCCCTTGCCATGGCTAATAGGACATGTTCTTTTGTTTCAGGACAGATCACTGCGACCAGAGGAGATTGAAGGTAAAACTTGGTCCCTTCAGGAAGAGAGCTGTCTAGCCCTCCAGGAGGGAGGTTGTTGGGAAAAGAGGCACAGATACTTTGGCCTCCTGCTAATAGGGCTTGGTGCAGAGCAGGGTATTTTCTGTGAAGCCAGCCATTGGAGCAAAGAACAGGAAGCAAGGGAAATGTCCTAGAATCCTGGGAAGCTCCAGGGCCCATGTCTCTAAGCCGGTGGGTCCTTGGACTACCTTTGCCCAGAGGCTCTGTGGGTCCCACCCCCAACCATATCCACGTTTGTTTGCTTCCCCAGAGCTCCGAGAGGCCTTCAGGGAATTTGACAAGGACAAGGATGGCTACATCAACTGCCGGGACCTGGGCAACTGCATGCGCACCATGGGCTACATGCCTACCGAGATGGAACTCATCGAACTGTCCCAGCAGATCAACATGAACTGTGAGTCCCTCCACCAGGCACCACCTTCCCATCTGGGCCTCACCCTTGCAGTCTACTGCAGTCAGACAGGCCTGGGTTCAAATTCTGCATCCACCTCTTTCTGGCTATGTTACCTGGAGCATACCGCTTACCCTCTGCGCTTCAGTTTCCTTACCTGAGAGTTGTGACAGGGGGTTGGGGGGTAGAAAGTTAATTAGGAAACATATGGAAAACAGCCCAACCCCTGGCTAATGATAAGAATTGAACAGAGGGGTACTATTATTACCTTTTTCTCAGTCTGATGAACAGGTCAAGGACAGATCACAGTTCTATCAGTTGCCTAGTAGGAGAAGGGTAGTGGGTGGATTAGGGGTGACCTAGCCCTTTCCTTTTTCTCCAGTGGGTGGCCATGTGGATTTTGATGACTTCGTGGAGTTAATGGGGCCTAAACTCCTGGCAGAGACAGCAGATATGATTGGAGTAAAGGAACTGCGAGATGCTTTCCGAGAGGTAACAGGCAGTGACAGGCAAAGGTGGGCAGCCTATTAGAATCTCACTTTCAGGATGACTACGTGAAAGAAGCCTGGACCCTGAGTCCCAGACCAGGGGAGGGAGCTTGGACAGAGAAGGGTCTCTCATAAAGGTGGGACAGTAACCTAAAAAAAGAGCTCAACCTTAGGATCTGCTGCTGACCATTTCAATGTTGGGGTGACCTCTCCCTGCCTCCTGCCCTCTCTAGTTTGACACCAATGGTGATGGAGAAATAAGCACCAGTGAGTTGCGAGAGGCCATGAGAAAGCTCCTGGGTCACCAGGTGGGACACCGAGACATAGAGGAAATTATCCGAGATGTGGACCTTAATGGGGATGGACGAGTGGACTTTGAAGGTAGGTGGAGCTTGAAAGTGTGAAAGAAGCAAGCCAGTGGTAGCCATCCTGAGCCCTCCACTTGTGTTCCACCATGCAATCATTAATCCACCCTTACTTTCCACCTCCCTATCCTTCCATCCTTCCATCCCATCCTTTCATCCCTCCATCTGCTCCCCCTCTTAACCTACTTCCTATCTCTATACCCATCTTTCTACTCATGAATCTATCCATTTATCTGCCCATCCATCTACCATGTACCCATCCATCCATCCACCCACCCACCCACCATCTACCTGTCCATCCATCTGTTCATTCTTTCATATCTATTTCTCTTCATTCTCTTTGTCTGTTCAGATGCCTATTTATCCAGTTTTTTAATCTCTAAATGATTATCTATATAATCATTTATCCATGCATTTATTATCCATTCATGTACCTATTCATTCTTTTTTTTTATTATTCATTCTTCTATATGTTTATCCACGTATTCACCCAGGTATCCATCTACATCTCTCTATCCATTCGTACTTCTATAGTTCCATTTTCTTTTTTTTTTGAGACAGAGTTTCATTCTGTTACCCAGGGTAGAGTACCATAGTATCAGCCTAGCTCACTGCACCCTCAAACTCTGGGGTTCAAGCAATCCTCCTGTTTTAGCCTCCCAAGTAGCTGGGACTACAGGTATCTGCCACAATGTCCAGCTAATTTTTTTTCTATTTTGTAGAGATGGCATCTTATTCTTGCTTAGGCTGATCTCAAACTCCTGAACTCAAGGAATCTACCCACCTTGGCATCCCAGACAGCTGGGATTATAGGCCTGAGCCACCATGTCCAGCCTATACTTCCATTCATACATTCATATATCTCTATCTACCTGCTCATACTTCTGCCTCTACTTCCATTGATCTACCCATCTGCCTGTTCAGTCATTTCGTCATCTATATGCATCTGCTCATCTGCTCATCTATCCCTATGTTCATCTTCCCGCATCCATCTCTATTCATTTATCTGCTCACCCTCTCATGCATCCAACCATTTCCTGAACACCACATTCCTCATTTGACACTCAGGGTCTCCAAGGTCTGATCATAGCTCACTTCCCCAGCCATAGCTCCTAGCATTCCTTCACTCACAGTCTACCAAAATAATTGCCATCCATGAACCTGTTAGGCTGTCTTTTGGAACATACTGATCTTTTTGCCAGGATGCCTTTATTCTTTTCTTAAGCTAAGTTCTTTTAGCCCAAGGGTCAAGTGTTTAGAGGTCTTCTTTCCTCAGCACTTCTTCTCTGGTTCTTCATGCTGTATGTCTTCTTTTCTGGGCTTTCACAGAAGCTGAAGCTCGCCTGTTCTTCACACTGTCTCCTAACTGCTGATTGTAGTTGTCTTCCCACTTGATTCTGAACTTGGAGAAAAAAATGAGCCCGATTTTCTTTATGTCTATATTTGCTGCTTAACTAAGTACCTAGCACATAGCTTGTGCTCAGTAAGAGTTTTTTTTGTTTGTTTTAAAGAATCAATTATAGGCTGGGCACAGGGGCTCACGCCTGTAATTCTAGCACTCTGAGAGGCCAAGGCAGGTAGATGGCGTGAACTCAGGAATTCAAGACCAGTCTGAGCAAGAGCAAGACCCCCCCTTCTAAAAAATAGCTGGGCGTTATGGTGGGCACCTGTAGTCTCAGCTACTCAGGAGGCTGATGCAAGAGGATCGCTTATGCCTAAGACTGTCGTGTGAGCTATGACACCATGGCACTCTACTCAAGGTGACAAAATGAGACTCTATCTCAAAAAAAAAAAAAAAAAAAAAAAGGGAGAAGTGTTTACTCCAGTGAGTTGGAAACTTACATACATACAGAAACCTGCACACAAATGTTTGTAGCAGACTTATTCATAATTGTCAGAACTTAAAATCAACGAAGATAGCATTTTGGCAGGTGACTGGATAAATACACTGTGGCACATCTAGACAATGGGATATTTTCTGTGATAAAAAGAGATGCACCACCAAGCCATGAAGAGACATGGAGAGTACCTTAAATGCATATTACTAAGTGAAAGAAGCCAATCTGAAAAGGACACATGCTGTATGATTTCAACTATGTAACATTCTAGAAAAAGCAAAACCATGAAGACAGTAAAAAGATCAGTGGTGGCTAGGGGTTAGTGGGGAGGAATGGATGGAGCACAGAAAATTATTTCTGGGGCAGTGAATGTATATGACAGTGTAATAGTGAATATGTGTCATGATACACTTGTCCAAACACAAAGAATGTACCAAGAATGCACCAAGAGTGAACCCTGATAGCAACTGTAAATTCTGGGTGGTAATGATGTGTCAGTGAAGGTCCATCAGCCATAACAAATATCCCACTCTGGTGGGGGATGTTGATGGTGGGGGAGCTGTATGTGTGAGGGGGCAGAGGAGATATGGGAAATCTCTGCACTTTCTGCTCTATTTTGCTGTGTACCTAAAACTGGTAAGAAATAAAGTCTAGGAAACAAAACAGAAGAGAGTGGGGACAGGTTGCAGGAAAGCTGATAGGTGAAGGTAAGAGAGAGCCGGCTGTACTTGAGATGCTGAAAAGGAGTACTGTATAGTCAGGGCATAGAGATGGGGGCAGGGTGAATATTCAGGGTGTGGCTGGAGATGTCAGCTGTGGCCACATTAGGGAGGGCCCTGAGGCTGCTGGACATGTTCCAGTAGAGATCCATGGGAAGTTTAAGCAGGGGTCAGATACGCAGCTTAGAAAGCACTTGGTGTACAAGCTGGCCTGGAGGGAACAGAGTGGCTGTGGTGGACCAGCACAATGTCAGGGGCAGGGGCAATGGGAAAGGGTTGATGGCAGCATGGCGGGCTGGGCACTGACTGCTGCTTTCTCCCTGCCCACTCGGGCACCCTCCCAGAGTTTGTCCGGATGATGTCCCGCTGAGGCTGCGAGGGCTGCTCCAGGACTGCCAAGTTCCCACAGGCGGGAAGAAGAGGAGCCAGGACTAGCCTCACGTGCTGCAGCTGCCGAGAGCCCAGGATATACTGGAGGATGGGGCCTGCCTGCACCCTGGGGAGGTGCCCACCCCAGATCCCCTCCCCTCTGCACTGTGAAAGACTAATTCCTGCAACTGGAAAGGGGGGCGCCCGCCGATGAGGAGGCCACAGTGCCAAGCTGGCAGAGGTCATTCCAGGCGCTAAGTGCCATGTACCCAGCTGCTGCTGGCTGGGTGGGCCAGGGAGCCCGCCAGCAGACCCCACACAGCATGTCCGCCCCGGGGAAAAGCCTGTCGCTGCCCTCCTTAGCTCTGTGCCCATCCCAGCTCGCCTCAGCCCTGATATCTCAGAACCAATAAAGATATTTCCAAGAGAAAGACAGCCATGGTGATCTTTGTTTCTTGGGCCTGGTTAGATGATGTACCTGTTTCCTGAGCACCAACTACATGCCCAGAACTGGCTGGGCATTTCTGCCTTCAGCATGCATTTATTGAGTATCTACTAGATACCCAGCAACTTCCATTCTCATTCATAGGAAGTTGGACAATTAAGTTTGTGAACTCATCCTAGAAAAAGTACTACTTAAATCATCACTGAAAATTACTACGCTGACCTTTGAAGTACTCCCCTTGGCCATCTGGTGACCATAGTGATATTCAGCAATGAGGTGTGTAACACATTTTCTAGGATAAGTTGGTGAATTTAACTATCCAACTTTATAAGCCAGAGCCTGGGACCAGTATGTAGCTGGATTCGCAGCTCCCCAAACAAAATCAGGTTCAATGAAAAGAAAGGATGAAAAAAAAAAAAAGAAAAGAAAGGATGACTGTTGGGTGAGCATCTCACAGGGCCACACTACTTCCTGACTTCCCGGAGCTTTCATATTGGCCAAGGAGACAGACATGTCATAAACACATCATCTATGGTTACAAATTATAATACTGCTATTAGGGGAAAATACAGGGACCTTCAGCAGGGTAAAATAAGGAGGTCTGGGGAAGCCAGGGAGGGCTTTCCTGAGGAAGCGATGACAAGGGCTTAGTCTTGGAGGAAATCCCAGTGCGTGCGAGGAGACAGACGGAGAAAACAGCTGCTGTCCTCTCTGCTGAGTGGGAAGATGTATAGTGAATAGATCTTGGGTTTACTGGCTGCGTGACTTTGGGCCTGTCATGTTCCCTCTCTGAACCTTATGTTTCTCATCTATGGAGTGGAGATGATAAAGGATAGTCTGTACACACGGTAAGGGCTCTCAGGGCATTGCATTGCATGCCCCTAGGGGGCGCTGTTCAGCCTACTGTGCAGTCCTGAAATACTGAACAGATCCATTATAATCACTGTAATTAGTTTATCTCAGCGAAGTCTTAAAATAGCCAGAAGGAGAAGTTTATGAGTAGAAGTTGCCTAGAATCTTTGACAGGCCTGGAGCATATTTGGGCAGGTGCAGGGGGGTGGCCAGTCTACTCTAAACCATTGGCTCTCAACTCTTAGCATCTATAAGAACACCTGGCAGATTTGCTAAGCCGCAAGTCTGGGCCCCACCCCAGTGATTTGGATTCCATGTTTGGAGTGGGGTTCATGAATATACATTGCTAATAGGTTCCCAGAGAATGGTGATGCTGCTGGGCAGTGGTCCACAACCTGAATAGCACAGACCTTGGGAGACAGGTGTGCCTACAGATAGCAAAGGGAGGCTATGAGGCTGAAGGCTGGAGCTTGAGGTAGACAGAGTATTCCCTGCCTGCTGTGCTGTGGCAGACAGAGGATTCTTGTTCTCAGACCTGGTGGGGAATGTAAGAAGGACTATGGGCCCCAACTCAGGGCCCAGGTAAAATCCTCATGTCCCTGAGGCCAGTGAAGCTAGAAGCTCCAAATTCACTCTAATAATCCAATTCTGAGACTAAGCTGTTGGCTCCATGCCTCACTAGGCAGGCCTGCATCCCTGCCTACTCCCACCCAGCTTGGCTCTGCCAGAGACTTCGGACCTTCACTGTTTCAGAAGTACAGTGGCTTAGAGGGCAATTTGCAGAGAGTGAGCTTCTATGGACATCTCTGTCAGCCGGCATAGTGAGCCTCTGGGACGCCACAAGGAGGGGATGGAGCTAGAGGTAAACCAGAACTCTTCTGTCCTAGGTGTGATAAAAGGACATGAGAATATAGCCAGGCCACTGTTCAGAGGCACCTTAATGCTTAGAGCAGGGGAGACTCAGGGACAGGACTTCTCCCTCCTCTGATGCTGAAATTAGAACGTTTTGGGCGGTGCCTGTGGCTCATCGAGTAGGGCGCTGGCCCCATAAACCGAAGGTGGCAGTTTAGCCTCGGCCAAACTGCAAAACAGAAAAATAGCTGGGCGTTGTGGTGGGCGCCTGTAGTCCCAGCTACTCGGGAGGCTGAGGCAAGAGGATCCCCTAAGCCTAGGAGTTGGAGGTTGCTGTGAGCTGTGTGACGCCACGGCACTCTACCAAGGGCAATAAAGTGAGACTCTGTCTCTACAAAAAAAAAAAAAAAAAGAAAGAAAGAAATTAGAACTTTTCCCCTTGAACTTATCTTACGTTTCGGGGTTCCAGTAAGATTGTTTGAAGAAGCCTGAGCATGACTAAGACCCTGTCTCTGCAAAAAATACAAAAATTAGCTAAATGTGGTGGCATGCACCTATAGTCCCAGCTACTCTGGAAGCTGAGGCAGGAGGATTGTTTGAGCCCTGGAGTTCGAGGGTGCAGTGAGCTATGATGACACCATTAAACTCTAGCCCATGCAACAGAGTTAAAGTCTGTCTCAAAAAGTAATAATAGGCTTGGCGCTTGTGGCTCAAGCGGCTACGTACGCCAGCCACGTACACCTGAGCTGGCCAGTTCGATTCCAAACCAGGCCGCCAAACAACAATGACAGCTGCAACCAAAAAATGGCTGGGCGTTGTGGCAGGCGCCAGTAGTCCCAGCTACTTGGGAGGTGGAGGCAAGAGAATCGCTTGAGCCCAGGAGTTGGAGGTTGCTGTGAGCTGTGATGCCATGGCACTCTACCCCCAGGGTGACAGCTTGAGGCTCTGTCTCAAAAAAAAAGTAATAATAATAATATGGTCAGGTGCAGTGAGTCATATATGTAATCCTAGCCCTCTTGGAGGCCAAGATGGGAGGATGGCTTGAACTCAAGAGTTGGTTTCCAACTTGACTAAGAACAAGACCCTGTCTCAGTAAAAAATAGAAAAAATTAACTGGATGCAGTAGCAGAAGCTGAGGCAGAAGGATCACTTGAGCCTAGGAGTTTGAGACTGCAGTGAGCTATGATGATAATACTGCACTCTAGCCTGTGCCAATTTAAAAAGAAAAAAAAATGCTTGTTTGAGGAAAGATTCCTGCAACTTTTCGAGAACTGAGACACATTTTCCTAGGCAGGAATTCTTTTTTTTTTTTTTTGGTAGAGATAGTCTCACTTTATTGTCCTCAGTAGAGTGCCGTGGCACACAGCTCACAGCAACCTCCAACTCCTGGGCTTAGGTGATTCTCTTGCCTCAGCTTCCGAGTAGCTGGGACTACAGGTGCCTGCCATAACGCCCGGCTATTTTTCTGTTTTGCAGTTTGGCAGAGGCCGGGTTTGAACCCGCCACCTTTGGTATATGGGGCCAGCGCCCTACCCGCTGAGCCACAGGTGCCCCTCTCTAGGCAGGAATTCTTCTGTGACCTGCACCACTGATAATGCTGTCTCTGATGGGGAGCTCTAGGTGTGTCATCTCAGAAGAGCTCCCATTGTCTTAAAGGTCCTAAACTGAGCCTGGATTTGCCTTCTTGTGATTTCTAAAGTCTAACTCATTTACTCATTCATGCATGCATTCAGTTGATACTTATTGAACTGCTGCTGTGTGCCAGGCTCTGAGCCAGGTCCTTGTCCTCAAGGAGCTTAGATTCTAGTATAGGAAATAGATGAGAAGACGAGACAACAGATGAGTGTAATGTATGTAGTGGGCTGAGTGCTACATACTACTAGCACTTACTAGGTTACCCCTGGAATGGTGAGGGTACCTAAAAGGCACCCTGCTGGGATGGTCCTGGGGGTGGGAGATTTGCTAGGACCTGAAGGATCAGCATTGATTATTAGTCAGAAGAGGTGGAAGGAGGGATATCTTTGGTTGAGGGAATAGCATGTGCAAAGTCTCAGAGGTCAGAGAGAGCATGGCCCCCACAGGAAACTAAGCAGAATTCTGTCTGCGGGTATATTGGCTGGAGGGAGGAGCAGAGAGTAACAATAGGGAGGTGGAGTCTTACCCCATCATAGACCTTGGAGTGTGGAGAATATAGGGGCACTGAGGAGCTGCTTTGTCAGCCAAGCCCACTGCCACAGATGCCCTGGTGCCAACGAAGGGCTTGCCTTTGGAGATAGATCTGCCCAGAAGGTAAAAGAAAATCTAGGAAACAGAGGGTAGCCAGGAAGTGTCCCCATATCAGTGTGATTAAAAGCATGAGCTCTGATCAAAACACAGAAAAACAGGCTCGGTGCCTGTGGCTCAACGGGCTAAGGCGCCAGCCATGTACACCTGAGCTGGCAGGTTCAAATCCAGCCCGGACTGCCAAACAACAATGACGGCTGCAACTAAAAAATGGCCGGGCATTGTGGCGGGCGCCGTAGTCCCAGCTACTTGGGAGGTGGAGGCAAGAGACTCACTTGAGCTTAGGAATTGGAGGTTGCTGTGAGCTGTGATGCCACAGTACTCTCTCCAGGGTGACAGCTTGAGGCTCTGTCTCAAAAACAAAACAAAACAAAACCCCCCCCCGAAAAACAGACATTAGATGGTCCTGATGGAAGACCATGACATGACTTGGGATTTTGCCAAAGATACCCAATCTAAGTCTGATCATGCCTTGAGATCCGGTCAGCAATTTGGAGGAAATCCAAGGGCAGAGGAACATCTTTAGTCATGCTGTGAGTTTGTCATCAGCAAAGCCCAGACAGGGAAATTCTACAGGTCAAATGGTTTGGGTTCTTCAACAGATAAATTACAAGAAAAAGGGATAAAGAGAGAACTTGGAGCTTAATGGAGATTAAAAGGTACCATGCTTTTTTAAAATGGGCCTGACTACATGATAATTGTTATAAAAGTCAAGATAGCAGGGTGGAGCACGGTGGCTCATGCCTGTAATCCTAGTACTCTGGAAGGTTGAGGCAGGTGGATTGCCCTGAGCTCACAGGTTTCAGACCAGCCTGAGCAAGAGCAAGACCCGGGTCTCTAAAAATAGCCAGGCCTTGTGGCAGGCACCTGTAGTCCCAGCTACTGGGAGGCTGAGGCAAAAGAATTGCTTGAGCCCAAGAGTTGGAGGTTACTGTGAGTTATCATGCCATGGCACTCTACCCAGGGTGAGGAAGTGAGACTGTCTTAAAAAAAAAAACCAAGATAGTGGTTGTTTTAGAGAGAGGGGGCTGTGATTGGGAGCAGGTCGAGAGAGGAGCTTTGGGGTTTCTGGTAAAGTTCTATTTCTTGACCAACAGGGTGATTACAAGAGCATTTGCCTTATTCATCAAGTTGTACATTTGTTTTGTGTGGTTTTCTGTTTGTCTGATTTTACTATACAAAATCATGTGTAGGCTCAGGAGCCAGCTATCCAGGTTCAGCTCTACCATTTACATATATTAACTGTGCCATGTCTGGTAAGTTATAAGACCATTTAAATCTCTATTTCCTCATCTGTAAAATGGAGGAGATATTATAGGATAATTCTGAATATTAAGTTAATATATGTGAAGCCCTTGAACAGCACATTATAAATCAGAAAGCAGTATAAAAGTTTTTGGTGCTGTTGTTGTCGTTCCCCAGTTGCCCATCACTCTCTCCACACATCTCTATATAGGCCCCAGAAATTCTCTCCCAAGGAAAAGGGAAAGGGAAGTTGGGCAAGACATTCTTTTTGTTTGAGACAGAGTCTCACTCTGTCACCCTGGGTAGAGTGCTATGGCATCATAGCTCACAGCAACCTCAAATTCTTGGGCTCAAGTGTCTCATAGACTCTCAGCAATTTAAACAAACCAATCCATATATATATATATATAGTTCCCTTCTCTACCATCTGTCTCCTCTGACTGGCTCATGAAGCATGAAGTCAGGGATCTTATCTGACTTGTTCTCTGCTATGTCTCCTAAACCCCTTGTGCTGGTGGGGTATATATTATGTACTCAGCAAATAGTCATTATATGGATATGAGGCTAGTGGTGCAGAGGGTGGCAGCCATTTGTTTGTCTTTTTTGAGACAGAGTAGGACTTGGTAGAGTGCTGTGGCATCACAGCTCACAGTAACCTCAACTCTTGGGCTCAAGTGATCCTCTTACCTCAGTTCTTCATTTTTAGTAGAGATAGGGTCTCACTCTTGCTCAGGCTGGTCTCAAACTCATGAACTCAAGTGATCCACCCACCTCAGCCTCCCAGAGTGCTAAGATTACAGGCATCTTTTAGTAAAAAAACGTGCCCAGTCAGAGGCAGGCGTTTGTGACCATTGCACTCACATGCAGAAAGGGCTCCAGGCCTTGCTGACCTCAGGTCTCCCATGTGTTAATACCAGGTGTTTTTATTTTTATTTTTACTTTTTTTTTTTTTTTTTTGAGACAGAGCCTCAAGCTGTCCCCCTGGGTAGAGTGCTGTGGCATCACAGCTCACAGTAATCTCCAACTCCTGGGCTTAGGTGATTCTTTTGCCTCAGCCTCCCGAGTAGAAATTTTTTTTTTGAGACAGAGCCTCAAGCTGTTACCCTGGATAGAGTGCCGTGGCATCACAGCTCACAACAACCTCCAATTCCTGGGCTCAAGCAAGTCTCCTGCCTCCGCCTCCCAAGCAGTTGAGACCACAGGCGCCCACCACAACGCCCAGCCACTTTTTGGTTGCAGCCGTCATTGTTTGGCGGGCCTGGGCTGGATTTGAACCCGTGAGCTCAGGTGTATGTGGCTGGCACCTTAGCCCGTTGAGCCACAGGCGCCAAGCCAGGCTATTTTTTGTTGTTGTTGCAGTTTGGCTGGGGCTGGGTTTGAACCCACCGCCCTCAGTATATGGGGCTATCACCCTACTCACTGATCCACAGGCACCGCCCAACCTTGGTTCTTTCTGAGGGCTGTAAGGGAAAAGCTGTTCTAGGCCTTTTCCTTTAGCTTCTGGTGAGCTTTGTTGTTCCTTGACTTGTGGAGGCATCACCCTGAGGTGCCTTCCTCTCCACGGGACATCCTCCCTGTGTGTGTCTGTCTCCCCCCATTTATAAGGACATTGGGCAAATTAGGGACCCACCCTGCTCTAGTGTAACCTTGTCTTAACTAGTTATATCCTCAACAATCCAGTTTCCAAATGCAATCACATCTGAGGCATTGAATGTTATTAGGACTTCAACATGAATTTTGGGGAGACAACGCACCCCACAAGGAGTGGTCAGACATTCACCTTGGCTGACTAGGTGTTCCTAAGAGCATTAGCATTGTTGTCCTGTGACCAAAAGCTGCCCAGAGGTCAGGGCAACCCCCTACTCCCCTCCACTCCACTGTTGTGGCACTGTTGGGATGGAGTACCTGGGTTTCGCTCCCTCCCCTGATTCACTATATGTGATCAGGACAAGCCACTCCCATTGGTGATTCTGGGTTTCCATACTTTGCAAAAGACAGTGCCTCTCCCATATCGGCGACAGTATCCAGAGCCACAGGGATGGCACTCTGAGAGTTTGCCAGGCCCTGAGCTAATAGCAGGTAACATATCTGATATCATTTAATCCTCGACAGGCGTAAGATTTAGACCCTGTGGTTATTCCTGCTTTACAGATGAGGAAACTGAGGCATGGCAAGGGCAAATGACACGCCCAAGGACACTCAGGGCTATGATCTGAATGTGTGTGTCCCCCCCACATTTCATGTTACTATCTTTCTTTCTTTTTTTTTTTTTTAAGAGACACAGCCTCACTGTGCGCCTGGCTATTTTTTTTTTTGGTTGCAGTTGTCATTATTGTTTAGCAGGCCCAGGCCAGGCTCAAACCTGCCAGCTGTGGTGTATGTGGCAGCTGCCCTACTTGCTGAGCTACAGGCGCCAAGTCATATATTACTATCTTAACTCTTGAGGTGATGGTACCGGGAGATGGGGCCTTTGGGAAGTGATGAAGTCATGAGGGTGGAACCCTTATAAATGGGATCAGTGCCCTTATTAAACAGACCCAAGAGACCTCATTGCCCCTTCTATTGAGTAAGGACAAAGGCATCCTCTGTGAACCAGGAAGTAGCCTTCCCAGTCACCAGATCTGCCAGCACCTTGATCTAGGACCTACGGGCTGTTTGTAGTAGTTGTTGCTAATTTTTTTTTTTTCACGAGTGTGCGCACTTTATTGAAGCCCTTTGTGGACAGGTGTGTGAGTATAAACTGCTACATGAAGCGTGGGTCCAGGCAGGGCTGGCACGAAGAGGAGAGCATGGGGTGCTGGGTGGCCACTGGCAGCTTTGACAGGGATTCCACTCTATGGACGCGACTGGATGATGATCACCGGGATGATGATGAGCATAATAGTCCCAAGGAGGCTGAGGACCAGGGCCCAAATGTTCAGGTACTTGGCAGTGGAGGCGTAGGTCTTGGCCCCAGCCAGGTCGCCCACCATCTTCCTGTCCTTAGACTTCACGGAGTAGGCAAACGCTATGAAGCCCAGGCAGAAGCAATTCATGAAGAGTGTGTTGAACAGGGACCAGACGACGTGGTCGGGCACAGCAGTCTCGCCATGGATGTGGATCACGGTGGGAGCAGGGCTTGAGGGCGTCCCTAGCATGGCCACCTTGTGCTCTTCCTTGAGCGTCTCATGGTTCGGGGGGAGCCCTGTGTGGTTTTGAGTGAAGACATTTTGGGAAGAGTGGTTCATGGTGCCGAGAGGAGGCTGCAGTGGTCTGAGGCCGGGTACTGCTCTCAGTGTTACTAATTTTAATACTGGAAATCAATCATGCTTTCTACAGAAATATCCATCTTCCGTTAATGTGTGTGACCTTCTAGGAATTTCTTTATATGTTTGTAGTTTTGTTTGTTTGTTTGTTTGTTTGCAGTTTTTGGCTGGGATTTGAAACTGCCACCTTTGGCATATGGGACTGGTGCCCTACTCCTTTGAGCCACAGGTGCCACCCTTTCCACCCTTTTTAAAAAATTTTTTTTTTTTTGAGACAGGGTTTCACTTTGTCACCCTTGGTAGAGTGCCTTGGCATCATAGCTCACAGCAACCTCAATCTTCTGGGCTTAAGCGATTCTCTTGCCTCAGACTACCAAGTAGCTGCAACTACAGGTGCCTGCACAATGCCTGGCTAGTTTTTCTATGTTTAGAGACCAGGTCTTTGCTCAGGCTGGTCTCAAACTCCTGACCTCAAGCAATCCACTTGCCACTGGCTCCCAGAGTGCTAGGATTACAAGTGAGAGTCACAACACCCAGCCCCAAATGATGACTTTTTTAGCAAATTGGAATCAAAATACACAATGTGTGGGTGGTGCCTTTGGCTTAGTGAGTAGAGCGCCGGCCCCATATACCGAGGGTTCAAACCCGGCCCCAGCCAAACTGCAACAAAAAATAGCCAGACATTGTGACAGGCGCCTGTAGTCCAAGCTACTTGGGAGGCTGAGGCAAGAGAATCCCCTAAGCCCAAGAGCTGGAGGTTGTTGTGAGCTGTGAGGCCATGGCACTGTACCAAGGGCAACAAAGTGAGACTCTGTCTCCAGAAAAAGAAAAATACACAATGTGTTACAACTTGCTTCTTTCAGTTAACAAGGCCATTTCTCCATGTCTGTCTGCTGGTGTGGATGTTCTTTCCTCCACTCTGTGGTGGAGGTCAGAGAGATTCGCTCAGTCTGAACAAGGGCTCTGCTTAGGCCCTGAGCCCTTCCTTCCCTGGGCTTTTCCTTCCCATCGAGGAAATCATTGCTGCAGGGGTGAGGTGGCTTTCCCAAGCTTAGGAATTTGAGACCCAAATGCTTTGGTTCCTTCCAGTATATTCAACATTGGCTCAACAAATATTTATTTTAGCTACTACTATTTGTTGTTGTAGGAACCAGAAATACATCAGTGATCAAGACAGCAGGGGAAGGAGGATGGCAATGTTCAATAGGGTGTAGAAGGCTGGGCACAGTGGCTCATGCCTATAATCCTAGCACTCGGGGCTAAGGTGGGTGGGTGGATAGCCCAGAGCTCAGAGGTTCAAGACCAGCCTGAGCCAGAGTGAGACATCATCTCTCTTTTTTTTTTTTTTTTTGAGACAGAGCCTCAAGCTGTCACCCTGGATGGAGAGCCGTGGCATCTCAGCTCACAACAACCTCTAATTCCTGGGCTCAAGTGAGTCTCTTGCCTCTCCCTCCCAGGTAGCTAGAACTACGGGCACCCGCCACAATGCCCGGCCTTTTTTTTTTGGTTGCAGCCGTCATTATTGTTTGGCGGGCCGGGGCTGGATTCGAACCCGCCAGCTCAGATGTACATGGCTGTCGCCTTAGCCCGTTGAGCCACAGGCGCCGAGCCAGAGACATCATCTCTTAAAAAAGAAAAAAAAAATAACCGGGCGGCACCTGTGTGTGGCTCAAGGAGTAGAGTGCCGGCCCCATATACCAGAGGTGGCGAGTTCAAACCCGATCCCAGCAAAAAACAAACAAACAAAACAAACAAACAAAAAAAACAGGCATTATTGCAGGCACCTGTAGTCCCAGCTACTGGGGAGGCTGAGGCAAGAGAATTGCTTAAGCCAGGTTTGGCACCTGTGGCTCAAGAGGCTAAGGCGCCAGCCATGTACACCTGAGCTGGCGGGTTCGAATCCAGCCTGGGCCCACCAAACAACAATGACGGCTGCAACCAAAAAATGGCCAGGCATTGTGGCGGGCACCTGTAGTTCCAGCTACTTGGGAGGCAGAGGCAGGAGACTCGCTTGAGCCCAGGAATTGGAGGTTGCTGTGAGCTGTAATGCCACAACACTCTATCCGGGGTGATAGCTTGAGGCTCTGTCTCAAAAAAAAAAAAAAAAAAAAAGAGAATTGCTTAAGCCCAAGTGTTTGAGGTTGCTGTGAGCTGCGAAACCACAGCATCTACGCAGGGTGACTGAGACTGTGTCTCAAAAAATAAGGCTCGGCACCTGTGCCTCAATGGGCTAAGGCACCAGCCACGTACACCTGAGCTGGCGGGTTCGAATCCAGCCCAGGCCCGCCAAACGATAGCTGCAACCAAAAAATGGCTGAGAGTTGTGGCGGGGGCCTATAGTCCCAGCTACTTGGGAGGCAGAGGCAGGAGGCTCACTTGAGCCCAGGAATTGGAGGTTGCTGTGAGCTGTGATGCCACAGCATTCTATCCAGGGTGACAGCTTGAGGCTCTGTCTCAAAAAAAAAAAAAAAAAAATAGAGCTGAGAGAGATCATCTGAATAAACATCTGAAGGAAGTGAGGGATCAACCTGCTTAGGAAATTATCTGGAGGAAGATGTGTTCAAGCCCAGCAGCATAGCCCAGTGCACTTCAGAGGGCATCTGATTTGCCAGGGGAAAGTGATATCCCAGGTAGAGCTGCATTGCCCACTGATTGGCTTGAGTACATGTGAATGAGAATCCCTTTGGGATAGGCAAGTGTCCTGTATTCTCAGAAAGTGGGACCCCTTGGATCAGGCCTGGGAGCCTGCTTAAAAATTACCCATCTTCGGTGGTTCATGCCTGTAATCCTTGCACTCTGGAAGGCTGAGGCAGATGGATCCTTTGAGCTTAGGAATTTGAGACCAGCCTTTGCAAAAGCAAGACCCAACACTACTAAAAATAGAAAAATTAGTTTGGCTAGACATGGTGGCTCACTCCTATAATCCTAGCACTCTGGGCAGCTGAGGCAGGTGAATTGCTTGAGCTCAGGAGTTCAAGACCAGTATGAGCAAGAGCAAAACCCCATCTCACTAAAAATAGAAAGAATAGCTGGGCACAGTGGTCTGTGCTTGTAGTCCCAGCTACTAGGGAAGCTGATCTACCCAAGGCAGCCAAGTGAGACTCTCTCAAAAAATAAAAAATAAAAAGAAGGCGATGCCTGTGGCTCATCAAGTAGGGTGCTGGCCCCATATACCGAAGGTGGTGGGTTCAAACCCGGCCTCGGCCAAACTACAAAACAAAAAAATAGCTGGGCGTTGTGGCGGGCGCCTGTAGTCCCAGCTACTCGGGAGGCTGAGGCAAAAGAATTGCCTAAGCCCAGGAGTCAGAGGTTGCTGTGAGCTGTGTGACGCCACGGCACTCTGCCAAGGGCAAAAAAGTGAGATTCTGTCTATACAAAAAAAATAATAAGAAGTAGGCCAGGCACAGTGGCTCACGCCTGTAATCCTAGCACTCTGGGAGGTCAAGGTAGGTGGACAGCTTGAACTCACAAGTTGGAGCTCAGCCAGAGCAAAAGCGAGACTCCATCTCTACTAAAAAAAAAAAATAGAAAAACTGAGGCAAGAGGATCACTTGAGCCCAAAAGTTTGAGGTTGCTATGAGCTATGATGATGCCATGGCACTCTACCCAGGGCGACAGAGTGAGACCCTGTCTCAAAAAACAAACAAACAAACAAAGATGTATCCTGGGTCCCCCACTCAGCCATAAGACTCTGAACCCACTCACCTCACCGACCTGTTTTCTTATCTGTGCATTTGATTTAATGTCCCAGGGTTAAGGACCAGTATGACCAGTGTTGATTTCTTCTGAGGGCCCAACCCTTTGGCCTCTTCCCTAGCACCTATACCAGTGACTTCACTGGAGGTTAGAAGTTGGGGGCTCACAGCTTTCCTGGAAACCTGGGCTGATGCTCTTTGTCACTTGTACCCAGGGCTCAGGCCCAGCCCAGTACCAGGGCAGGTTTGGCATTAAGCAGGCCAGGTGACCCAAGAGATGATGACAGTGATATTAACGAGAACTGCCCTGTACTGAGGGCTTCCTGGGCTGTGGAGTTCTGTGCTGAGAGTTTTATATTCACTGGCTCAATTACTCCCATTGTCACCGGGGATGGAAGATATCACTGTCACCTGCATGCCTCCTGCACCTGTGCCCAAAGGTGAGTACAGACAGTCTCCAGAGTCCCCAGGACCCAGGGCTAGGCTGAGCAATGACAACCACCCTCTCTACCTATGTTTATTTAAGCCCCATCTCTTGCCCAAGTTGGCCACCCCTCTTCCTGTTTAGCAGATCCAGGCTTCCACCTATCACCCTATCTTTTAGCACCCTTCCCCACACTGAAATTCCCAGGGAATTTAATCCCTAGTTTACAGATTGGGAAACTGAGGCACCAAGGACTAACCTGATCTCAGCCTGTCAACAGAAGGCCCAAGATTTGAATTGAGGGCTGGTCACAGTGGCTCATACCTATAACTCTGACACTCTGGGAGACCGAGGTGGGTGGATTGCTTGAGCTCAGGAGTTCAAGACCAACTTGAGCAAGAGTCAGACCTGTCTTTACTAAAAATAGAAAACCTGAGGTGAGAGGATCACTTGAGCTCAGGAGTTTGAGGGTGTTGAGCTATGAGGCATTCTACAGAGGGCAACAAAGTGAGACTCTGTCTCAAAAAAAAAAAAAAAAAAAAAAGAATTGAATGAAGTAGTCCAGAGTCCCTGTGCTAGTATCTCTTTAACCCTGGCCTTCCTATCTTGATCCTGGCCCAACCCTGGCCCAATCCAGCTCTGCCCTAGGTGTGTCCTCAGTGAGATTTCACTATGGAGACCCGGAGCCAGAAGATCTGTGTAATAATGCAATCCCAGCTAATCTAGCCCTGCTGGATAGGAAACATATGGAACTATGTTTCTGAATACAGAAAACTCAATAAAATCACGCAGTACTTAGATAAACAGAATCCAGCCCAGTGGTAAGGAAAGCTGGGGTGGGGGGTTGCCTGCAAATCTCAGTTAGTTGGAAAAATTAGTTAACTCAACCCCAGAGTACATGGGCTGTCACACCACCCGCTTTTGGAGTCCTGATTGGCACAGAGATTAGCAAAAAGGGTTCTTTTTTTTTTTTTTTTTTGAGGCAGAGCCTCAAGCGGTCACCCTGGATAGAGTGCTGTGGCATCATAGCTCACAGCAACCTCTAATTCCTAGGCTCAAGCGAGTCTCTTGCCTCTCTGCCTCCCACATAGCTGGGACTGCAGGCGCCTGCCACACCCGGCCATTTTTTTTGGTTGCAGCTGCCATTGTTGTTTGGCGGGCCCGGGCTGGATTTGAACCTGCCAGCTCAGGTGTACGTGGCTGGCGCCTTAGCCCTTTGAGCCACAGGCACCGAGCCTTTACTGGCTAATTCTTATTGAGCAAGTTTCATTGATAGTTATATGTCTTTGAATAGGCAGATGTGGTACATAGCAAATTAAAGTCAGAAGTGGAAAAAAAAGAAGAAAAGGAAAAAAAAAACAAACCGTAACAAGATTCCTGGTGGGAAGACTAACAATCACTAGAGCCCCCTTTCACCTCTCATTCTTACAATTCTATGATTTTGTCTTACCAGGCCAATTATCAACATGTATGAGTATAAGCAGAAGAGTGAGTTTGACCATAAGTTTCAGGGTCAAACCTGTTACCAAATTTTTTGTATCTTGAACTATATTTAAGACAATTATTTCTGCTTCTAGACATGTTAAAAAATTCAGTCATCAAAATAGAATATTTCAAATTAGAAACAGCAAACTAGAGAACTAGAAACTTTCTTTTCCTGAAAAGAAAAGTAAACAAAGAATTTTTTTTTCATATTGAAGGTATTTGGGTTATAGAATTCTTTAAGAAGCAAAGTTCAGCTTTTATTTGGCAACTAGTAATTTAATAATTATTTTCATTTGTCTCCCACTAGGAGATTATAAATATGGTCACAAGTTATGTGATAGGTTTTCATGTAAGAATTTGGCCTTATTTATTACTAATATTGACTAATTTTTTTTAATTCTTTTACCATTGCCTGAAATATGTGAGCTTTTTTTATATTAGAACTTAAAAAAAAATCCAGTCAGAAGTGATTTATTTAATATTAATGGTGGTAAGATAAAAACATTAACTTCTCCATAAGTAGTATGTTATTTGGAAATATATTATTTATTTATTTATTTTTGGCCGGGGCTGGGTTTGAACCCGCCACCTCTGGTATATGGGACTGGCGCCCTACTCCTTTGAGCCACAGGTGCCACCCTGGAAATATATTAGAACTGTGGCATGCCTATATCTCTGTTTTAGATTTCTTACTTATTTAATTATGGGCTGGGGGAGATAATTTCTCAAAGACTGTATACTTACAAGAACATATTAGTCCAGAGAATAGCTCTTCCCCCCCACTTTTTTTTTTTTCCCTAAGAAAATGTAATATATTCCCATTTTAAAATATTAGAAAACCAAATAGGTAAAAAATGGGGGAAATCACCTGTGGTGTATCACTCAAAGATACCTACTTTTTATAGCTCGAAACATTCCTTTCTCTTGTCTTATTATCAATTTGAAGGTAACTGTTGGCTTGGCGCCTATAGCTCAGTGGTTAGGATGCCTTTAGGCTGGTGGGTTCAAGCTCAACTGGGGCCTGCTAAACAACAATGACAACTGCAACAGAAAAATAGCTGGGTGTTGTGGCAGGCACCTGTAGTCCCAGTTACTTGGGAGGCTGAGGCAAGAGCCAGCGGTTCTCAACCTGTGGGTTGTGACCCCTTTGTAACAATGAAAATAGCAAAATTACAGTTATGAAGTAGCAACAAAAATAATTTTATGTTTGGGGGTCACCACAACATTAAGAGCTGTATTAAAGGTTGTGGCATTAGAAAGGTCGAGAACCACTGACTTAAGCCCAAGGGTTTGAGGTTGTTGTGAGCTGTCATGCTAGGGCACTCTACTGAGGGTGACGTAGTAATACTGTTTCCAAAAAAAAAAAAAAAAAAAGAAGAAGATAACTGTATTTATTTCAGCAATGGGACCTTGTTTTTTTACTTTGAGTGCTGGTTACTTTTGTTACACATCTTCCATCAATAGCCCATACTTTTGGCTCGGCACCTGTGGCTCAGCGGGCTAAGGTGCCAGCCACGT
Source organism: Arctocebus calabarensis (assembly GCA_963573935.1). Taxonomy (NCBI): domain Eukaryota; kingdom Metazoa; phylum Chordata; class Mammalia; order Primates; family Lorisidae; genus Arctocebus; species Arctocebus calabarensis. The sequence goes on from CAUYON010027193.1 coordinate 30,021, forward strand.
ACACCTGAGCTGGCGGGTTCAAATCCAGCCCGGCCTGCCAAACAAAAATGACGGCTGCAACCAAAAAATGGCCGGGCGTTGTGGCGGGCACCTGTAGTCCCAGCTACTTGGGAGGCAGAGGCAGGAGACTCGCTTGAGCCCAGGAATTGGAGGTTGCTGTGAGCTGGTGATGCCACGGCACTCTATCCAGAGTCACAGCTTGAGGCTCTGTCTCAAAAAAAAAAAAAAAAAAAGATTGGGTTTGGCAAAAAAACAATATTATTCCCACATTATAGCTAAGACTGAATGTGCTGGGTCACATGACCTGACAGGTCCCATTTGGTCTACAAAATTGATAGTCTGAGGAAGCTTTTGGTGTCAATTTTGATTGAAAAGACGAAAATCAAATCTGCCCACCTAAATCACATAACTATTAAAGGGTATGAGACCATTTTTTATAAAAGTGAAAATTTGTATGAAAAAAATCTACCAATGGAT
>CAUYON010027195.1:0-28691 GCA_963573935.1 Arctocebus calabarensis
TTTCAAGAGCTGAAATACATTTATTAATTCCAGTTGACTAACAAGCAAACTAGATTTTCCATCTATTTTACTATTTATACCACAAATTAAATAATACACTTATCTTATGTGTGATTTGTTTGTTTTTTAAAGATGTATCAGAGTATATATAGTACTTCAGGAAGAGTGGATATAGTAAATAATAATGTATTGTACCTATGCACCTTTTAGTAGAAGACTTGTAAGAGATGAAAATTAATTCTTTGTTAAAGCTCTGATTTTTTTTACCGGGAGGTCCTAAACCTGTTTCTCAGCATCCTTAGGCCCCCAGCTCCCTGAGAAAAGAGTTTCCTTAGAAACTAACGAGGAGATCTCTGGCTTTCACACTTGGATTTGTATTGGGATTGATTGCCTTCAGCCTCCTTTTTCAGCTAAGGGTGCTTCTTAGCCACCCAATTTTACAACCCTTATTGCTATTTCCACTGTACCTCTCTGATGTCAGAGATATTGCACAAGCTAGTGCATCTCCTCCTATGTTTCATGACGGTTTACCAGGTGAAAAATGGAAATAGTAACCCTGTAACAGCAAGCAGGAAGGCTATCACTACTCCCCCTATCATCAGTGATGTGATCTAAACTGCCAGTTGGCCATCCTTAGAGTTCACTTCCTAGGGTCTAATCGGTCAATCCATTGTCTTCCATTAGTTTCCCAAGAAGGGATTCAGGTGCATATGAATTTTTGAGGACATGCTTCTCAGACAAAAGACTATAAGGAAAAGAAGCAGCCAGACAGAAAGGGAATAGAGCTAAGCAATGGCGTAGCCTTCACCAGATCCATGGTAGGCTCCAGAATGACCAAATCCATGGGGGGGGGGGGGTCCAGACTGTAAATTGTACCATAGTGCCATCTTGACTTGAAGCAAGGAATCAAGGTTTTCGTACCCCAATATCAATCCAGTACTGGTTGCTCCTGGGACATGGGATATAACTTCCTAGGTGGATCTGGTTGTCGTGGCTCCTGTCCTCCAGGGCATTTTCTGGCAAACAATCACAAGTAGAAGTCACTGACTGCAGCATCAGCAGCATTTGGAGGGGGAGCAATTGTCCTCAACAGATTTATTACCAAGTGGTTGAGTCAGTGTCTTAACATATAATCGTTATTAGCCAATAAGTGGAAATTACTTCAGTATCAAGAAACAGCTCAGAGTTTGGAATCGGTCTTGTATACGCTTTGGTGTAGCTACTAATTATCTGAAAAATTTAGAGCTGTTTATTTAATCTACTTGAACCTGTTTCCTCAGCCTGTGCATTGAGAAAGATAAGAATCATAACACAGAATTGTTTGAGATCAATTATGACAATTTATGTAAAATTCTCATGTATTACATACGTGAAAATTTAAACCAAGTGAATATAACCTTCTGGTTAATCATTATTTTTTTAAGGTCTATTTATTTCAAGTTAATGTGAGGGTACAAACAACCAGGTCAAAATCTTTGATTTTGTTAGGATTGTCCCTCTTGTGGTTATGTACCACACACAAAAGGTGTGCCAAACACCCCCAACCAATGCCCTTTCAGTGAGAGCATCCCAACCCCTTCTTCCCCTCCTCCATCTTTCCCCCTCCCTTCAACTTGAAATGAAATGAGTTTTTCTCTTCTGTGGGTATGCATCAGATAGTCTAGTGGCTTCATACTAGTATTAAGTACATTGGATAATCGCTTTTCCTTTCTTGTGATACTTTACTAAGAAGAATGTGTTTCAACTCCACCTAGGATATTACAAAAGATATGAAATCATCATCCTTTTGTGGCTGAATAGTATTCCATGGTGTGCATGTACCACAATTGGTTAATCCATTCCTGAGTTGATGGGCATTTAGGTTGTTTCCACAACTCGGCAATTGTAAATTGAGATGTGATAAACAATCTAGTGCAAATGTGTTTATAATAAAATGATTTTTTTTCTTCTGGGTAGATGCCTAGTAATGCGATTGCAGGATCAAGTGGGAGGTCTAATTTAGTTCTTTGAGGATTCTCCATATTTCTTTCCAAAGAAGTTGTACTAGCTTGCAGTCCTATCACCAGTGTTCCCCTATCTTCACATCAACGCTAGCATCTGCAGCTTTGGGACTTTGTGATGTGGACCAATCTTACTTAGGTGATATCTCATGGTAGTGTTATTTGCATTTTTTGATGATTAGGGATGATGAGTATTTTTTCATCTGTTTGTTAACCATTCATCTGTCTTCCTTAGAGAAGGCTCTATTCATGTCTTTTGCCCAGTGATATTTGGGATTGTGAGCCTTTTTTGTTGTTGTTGATTCACTTGAGTTCTCTGTAGATCCTAGTTATCAAGCCTTTGTCCAATTCGTAATACGCAAATATTTTTTTCCCATTCTGAAGGTTGTCTGTTTTCTTTGGTTGTTGTCTCTTTAGGTGTGCAGAAGCTTTTCTGGTTAATCATTTAAATTATTTCCTTATCGTAGTTCCTTTTTATAAAGGAAGCAGCTGCTTAGGGGATTTATGTGTTTTCCTTTCTCTCTAGGAAGTTGAAACTCAATTGTGCTTTCACTAATTTCCAAAGAAATTTTCTCAGTTATATGTAGTGATTCTTCTTACTTATTTTTGAGAAATAAGCATTTTGGTTATTATTGGTATTTAGCAGGCATTTGAATTTAACTGGCTCTAAAGGTCATTTTAGGACAAGTTCTGAAGCCTACTCTCTTGTTTGGACAACTCTCTCTCTCTTGCTGGAACAGACACCCACAGTTGGTGGGTGAGGCATAGAATATAGATTGGTGGTTTCATCTGTCTCCTCTTAGGAGACTATATTTCTGAAAGTATGGATGAATATCTACACAGTTCTGTATGACTAAGGGAAATTTTGTCTGTGGTTAGCTACCCATGAAGAAAATCAAGTGTGCCTTTCAACTATTTTTGTTTCAGTGCTTAGAGATAAATAGTAAGCTTCACCATGACCAAGTACCATTCAGATATTCTGAAACTTTTGATAATCATCCTTTTTTCTTTATTCATCCTCCTCAATCAGTAAAGTTTCAGTGTATGCTTTTTTTCTGTGCTATTATAGGATAGTTTTCAGACTAGGACAGTATCATTGAGTAAGTCATTTGATGTCTTAGATATATCAATAGTGAAAAAAAGTGTTTCCCACTGAGGGTTCTAAAACTAATTATTGTTTGGCTAAGATTCTTAAATATGTTTATACTTAGAGATTTATATTTCTGTATTCTGGTGAGGCTGTCTTATAAAGAAATTTAACTTTATAGGTTCTGCTAAAAAAAAATTCATTCTTTTGTGGGCAATTCATACTTGTTATTGAAGAAACCACTTTCCCTGGACAAGAACTGCTTGTCAGCCTGGGCTTTCTCTCTGGCTGTGACTTTTAATTCCTGTAGATCCACTATGTACACTGTGCCCCAGGAGCTGCAGTCCCTTTTGCTTTTTGCTCTTGTTTACTAAGAGAGGAATTACGTTTTCCCAGAAAAGGATTCATCTCATGACTACTAAAATACAAGGAGACTCACAGAGGGCTCTTGCATCAAGTTCTGGACTCTTCTGTGCAGGAAAAAGCCATGTAAGCGCCTCCTGCCAGGGGTGTGCTCAGCACCTGGTTTTCTGGTCACTCCCCCGGCCCTCCCCTTTTGTGATACTGGGCCATGTTAAAGCTGAGCTCCTTGGCTTAAGCATTTCAACTCTCTGGGAACATTGAGCCCCTCTGAGTTTGGCCCCTCAGTGTGGCCACTGAGACTCTGTGCCATGTCTTCTGAATTACAGGGCACTTTCCCAGCATGGTGTCTATTTGGGGTCTTGACTCTACTGCTGTGCCCTTTTGGCTTGTGTGGTGAGTACAGTGGTTATGGGGGAAAAGGGAAGAGTTTCTCCCAGGCATGGAGAGTTCCCAATAAAAAATTAATCAAATATAGTCACATTGTGGCAATTCACAAGGTTTTTCAAGAAAGTATAATGAACTATGTAATTAATAAAAATAAAGAATTTTAAAATATCAAGGAAATGGTTGTAATCTAGAGAGAGGGTGTTATTAGAAAAATGAAGTGTTAATATGCAAAAATCTTTGTAGGGGTGCTTTAAAAAAGGAATAAGCTTTAATTTTCAAATTAGTTTCTCACATTCAAAGAATTGCTTTTAAATGCTTAAAACACATTTCTTTTGCAATTAGGTTAGTTATGCCATCTACAATCTTAGTGATTGATTAGAAAACATTTCCATCTACAAAGCAACAATATTATTTGTGCTCACAAATATTGAGTTAAAGCTTTGCAGACTGTAAAGTATTGTAGAAATGTGAGGCATTGTTATTGAAATGTAGGGAAAATTTTATCAATAAATGAGAAATGTATGTGTTTGAGAGAACTTGCCAGAACTAGTTGAAGAACTATTGCTATGCAATTTAATTATTATTACACAATTCAAACAGTTATGTCCTTTTAGAAAAGTGATGTTTTCTTCAAGCAGTCAACATTATTTTTTATCTGTGAGGATTAAATTTTATAATAAATTAAAAATATTTGCAAACATATTCGAATTAATTTTTATAATAAATTAAAAATATTGGCTCAGCGGTTAGGGCGCCGGCCACATATCCCAGAGCTGGTGGTTCAAATCCAGCCCAGGCCTGCCGAACAACAATGACAACTACAACCAAAAAATGGCCAGGCATTGTGGTGGACACCTGTAGTTCCAGATACTTGGGAGGCTGAGACAAGAGAATCGCTTAAGCCCGAGAGTTTGAGGTTGCTATGAGCTGTGATGCCACAGCACTCTACCCAGGGTGATAGCTTGAGACTCTGTCTCAAAAAAAAAAATGGAAAATAAATAAATAACTTTATAAAAAAAATTTGTAAACATATTCCTTAAAACAGATATGACATCAACATGGGGGATTTGGATAGTTTAAGGGAGACTATCCAAATCCTAAAATAATAGCTGCACATTCTTCTGTGAGCCAGCAGATAAAAAAATGTGGAAGCTGTGCTTTCTTCATCATCGAGGGTAGTATGGGGAAAGCATGGCTTATTAAGGAAATATCTGTATTTGGAAGATGATTCTTTACATCAGAAGCATGAAACTTATTGAGGAAGGGTGTCAATCTAGGTAGTGGTGTTAGTACAGGATAAAGAGGCCAACTGCTTCTTTTGAGTTCCCCTCTCTTATAGTCTGAGGTAGTGGAGGAAGGCCTTACCTAGTTTATTAACCAGTCTTTCAAGTATTTATCCATGGTTCTATTTATTTTTCTCTCTTTTCCTCAGATGTTCCCATCCCTATGATCGTAACCCCTGAAAGGGCATTTAATGTCTATCAACTTGAATCTCTCTTTCTGCTGCTATCTTCCACTGGTCTTATAATAATAATCTTCTGATGCCAGAGATTTATTAATCACCTCAATATAATCTGCCTCTGCCATTTTCACCTACTTGGCTTCTAGCCATCCTTGAAGATGTATTTTCAATTTATTCCATGTATAATTCCCTTGATACTCCAGTACCTTCTGCTGTCACCACCTTCTATAGAACTTGCTCTCTGAATCTTCTAGCATTTCTTTGACTTGTGTCATGGTAAAACTACTTATATGGCTATAGCTTATCATTTTAAGTACATCATAAGTATGCCCCTTAATATTATCCAAAAAGTCTAGTATGGTGTTACACCAATGTACTTTTTAATAAACATTAATAACTATTTGTGTCTTTCTATGGAGGTTCTTAATCTGAGGTTTAGGAAAGGTAGTATGGAAGCTGTAGACTCACATACAGGTGAATTTCTAATCCCCAAGCAAATACTGACTGTGGAATGATTGTCACTATGCTTTCTGAACCCCACAGAGTTGATGCTTTGGGAGAAGAGGTAAAGGAAACAATGCTTAGCCAGAGCTGCTTTGTGGTTTCATGGGTATTCAAAGCTTGCTCTTTCTCTTGGTGTGTGTGTGCAAGCTCTTGAGGAGCTGCTAACTATAATTCCTTGGGTATGGTCAAACCCAACTCCTATTCTGGTTGACCACTTGTTTTTTCTACCTCTTAGACATCTGGTGGCTCACAGAGTTTTGTTTTGTTTTGTTTCACTGAAGCTTTCCTCCCACTTCAGTGTTCCTTTTAGATAGGGGTAAAAACAATTCCACTCTGACTGTTTTTCTCATGCAGCTCATTTCTAATCCACTGGAATCGCTCATTCTTTGTTCTGAATGACATCAGGAGTATGAGCCAAATCTCAAAACGGCAGAGATCTTTCATTCAGTCTTGCCATCAGAGCCACTAGGCTAGACAGCTCATCTGTTGTTATATTTCAGCTTTCCCTAGCAGTGGTCCCCCTCTAGTCCACTGTGTCTCACCCTCTCCAAACTGAAAGGAGACATCTTAGGCCTTTTCAGTGGATTCCTTAGAATGTGGGGAAGTATACTCACAATTTGCCTTACTGGGGGTGATGGGATGAGATGGGGCTTGCAGGATAACAAAAGCTTCACTCTAAAAAAATCTCTAAATATTATTCTTATTTTAGTTATTTAATTCCTGGCCTTCCAATGTCTTTGATTGGGGTAAGGGAATTAAACGCTTTCTAATTGGTTCTGAGACTCCTGTTCCATCAAATATGGAGTGCTAGTTGACTTTGCAAGTAACAGGAATATTGTTCTTCAGCCTAAATTTCCATTTTACAGCCTTTTAAATGTCCAATGATGCCACATAAAGTATCTACCCAGTGATTGCTATAGAGAGCAGATAATAGTATTCTAAGAAGGAGAAGTGGATATGGAACAAGCACAAGTCCAAGTTTAATCCCTAAGTTTGATTCATAGCACTGGCACTTAATATCCTTATGCAGATATCTGTGATCTTATGCAGAATATCTGACCTCTCTAAGGTTGTGTTTCTTTTTCTCCAGAATGGATATATGATTAAATATTACCTCACAGACTTACTGTGAGGATTAAGTGCTTAATTCATAAATAAATGTATCACATATCTAAAATGCAAGTGGTTAAGAACCTAATAAATCTTTTCTACTAAGCACCATCAGCAACCCAAGGCAGGAATGGTCATATGTGCTAGTGTTGTGTGTAGAGAAGGGCAAAGAACATCACAGCAGGGCAGATTAAGCAAGGATAGAGAAGAATCCTTGTGGCGTAACAGGAAAAAAACAGACAGATGACTTGCCTAAGAGCAGTGTTCCTATGGAGGAGGAGTTCTTAATGAGGATGCAGTCCATGAGAAAGGCCAGTCAAGATTTTTCTACATTCTCATCCATTGGAGAGTGTTTTAAATAGTTTGTTTTCTTAGCAAACGATATGTTTTTAACTTTAAGTTGGATTTATCCCTAAGAAGAAAGATCTTCCCTTAACGTGGCTGTTAGTGACATATTAATGCACTAAATATATTAAATTGCACTAAGCTTATTAAATTGAACTAAATTTCCTCTTCAAAACTTTTAGAATTGTAGCTAATTCCTTCTGTGATAAGTCCACATTATATATTTTTTATGTAAAAATATTTCTTCATTTTACATAGTCTCAAGAAATCTCTTTTCAAAATGTTGCCAAAGAATTTTGGTAGGAACACCAAAGATTTGGTAGATTATCTGGATAACCACCAGTAAATTAAAAAAAATGAGAGGCAGAATGGCCAGTTGCTCTTACAGCAGAATTGAAAAGAAATGGCACTGCGTTCGAACTGGCCTCTATACCTTAGTCTTAGGACAAAGCACACAGGAATGTTTTTCAAGGGCCAGCTGTAGACTACATCAGCCAGGGCTGGCCTAAAATTCTCCTAAGGTCTCATTCAAGAAGGCTGCCAAGAGAGACAAAAAGATCTCAGTAAAAAGAAGCTATAGTCTTTCATATGAAGGCTAAAACCCAATTATAGCACAGGAATACAGGGATAGGGGAAAGGGAGGGGAGGGGTGGGGGGGAGGATGGGTAGAGGGAGTGCAATTAGTGGGAACACACCTACGGTGCATCTTAGCAGGGTACTGGCGAAACTTATTAAAGGTAGAGTATTAATGTCTTTATATAGTGATCAAGGAAATGCCATGAAGGATATCTGTAAGTATGATCAAAATATTTCTGAATGTATATGAATCGTGCCCTGTGATTGCACCAATGTACACAATTATGATTCAATAAAATTATTAAAATAAAAAATAATCCAAATTAATTAATTAAAAAAAATGAAAAAATACATATATCCAAGGTATAAAATCAAAAAGTATTAAAATAGTAAAAAACCACAATGAAATAAACACAAGTTACAAGACAATAAAAATGGCAATTTTCCTAAGAGATAAATGTGCCCTAAAACCAGATTACCCAAATTAAAATTGCAAATGATGCTACACAGTATCTCTTGCACATTCTTGGTTTTCCTAAGAGGTCTTTGGAAAGAAAGTCAGGCCCATTGATCAGGTTATACCCCTGGTCTGAAGCGTGAAGGTTATCTCTGCCCCTTTTGGTTCCCATGTAACGGGAGAGGGCTATGCTTACTATTTATAGTCTTAATCAAAGGAGGTCTAAAAATTAGAATTCCTTCTCTTTGGCTTTTTCTCCAATTTCTACACTTCCTTAATTAAAGACACTGAGTGGAAAAATATATTGTACTAAGAGGTGAGGACAGTGTGGAATGAACGTAACAAGGGGTAGAAATCATGCCATCCCGAGGGAGGCTCATTTCTCTAAGCATCTTGGTTTTACTTCCAGGGCAATGTTTTTTTGGTATTTAAATGATAGTTTGTGTACAATGCTGTCATAAACACGGGAGCACATACATATTGATTTTATTTCTTTAGACCCAGTGGTGGGCTTGTGGGATCATATGGTATTTCTATTTTTAATGTTTGTCAGAGGCTCCATACTGTTGTCCATAAAGGCTATGCTAATTTACATTCCCTCCAACAGTATATAAGTTCTTTTTCTCTACATCCTTGCCAGTGTTTTTTTTTGTTTGTTTTTTTTTTTGAGACAGTCTCACTTTATCGCCCTCAGTAGAGTGTTGTGGTGTCACAGTGCACAGCAACCTCTAGCTCTTGAGCTTAGATGATTCTCCTGCCTCAGCCTCCCAAGTATCTGGGACTATGGGTGCCCATCACAATACCTGGCTATTTTTTGTTGTTGCAGTTTGGCCAGGGCTGGGTTCAAACCTGTACCCTACTCACTGAGCCACAGGTGCTGGCACCAATATTTGTTATTTTTGTCTTTATGGTCATAACCATTCTAACAGGGTGAGGTAATATTGCATGATGGTTTTTATTTGCATTTCCCTGATGATTAGTGATGTTGAACTTTTTGCATACATCTGTGGCCTTTTGTATGTATTTTTTTTTTTTTGAGAAATTTCTATTCAGATCTTTTGTCTACATTTATATCAGATTATTGGTGGGGTTTTGCTGTTTAGTTGCTCATATATTATGCATATTAATCCCTTACCAGATGCACAATTTAAGAATATTTTCTCCCATTTTATAGGTTGTCTCTTACCTCTATTGATTGTTTCCTTTGCTGTCCTTTTAAGTTTGATATAATTCCATTTGTCTATTTTTCCTTTTTTTTACCTTTCCTTTTGAGGTTTCATTCAAAAAAAACCTTGCCTGGCCCAATGTCATGGAGCATTTCACCTACATTTCCTTCTAGTAGTATCATAATTTTGGGGGGCGGGCAGTAATGTTTAATTATTTAATCCACTTTGAATTGATTTTTTAAGTGATGAGAGATAAGGGTCTTGTTTCATTCTGTGCATGTGGATGTCAGATTTTCTCTGCACCCCTTTTTGGATAGACTTTTCCTGAACATGTGTGTTCTTGGAAACTTTGTTGAAAATCAGTTGGGTGTAAATGCTTGGATTTTTTTCTGGGTTTTATCTATTTATTATTTCCCTAGCATAGACTTATTCATCATAGACACTTAGAGTCTCCTGATAAACTCATTTAACAGAGATGAATTTAGATGTATAGAAAGAATGCGGGATTCGGATCCCTATTCTAAGATGCTATGAGGTGTCAGCTGGTGTCACTCACTGGCACGATTCTGATATTTGCATGATACCAAGTGCTCACCAGACCAGGGGACTTATAGACTAGATCTATAAATAAGAGTATCTTTTTCACTGAAATTCTGTAATCTTGTGTATTATATAATGGAAAGAATGAAAAATAAAATATTGCATTACCTTTACCATGGCTTGGCCTAGCTTATCACTTCTTAGATTATCTAATTTTTGCTTTTAATTGGGTTTTCACTAATTAAATGCCCTGCTGTACTATTCCCCCACACTAATTTTGATAATATATGTGCATTTTTGAAAAAATAGGTTCTGGGTTTGGGCTTTTTGCTTTTGGTGCTTTGATTAACAAACTAAAGAACCAAGGTAGGAAAACTTAGGAATTTGCCCAGGAGGAGCAAATTGGAGGAGTCTTTCTCAACTCCCTTTTGTGAGTGTGTGTGGGGGGATGAGCACCATCATCATTAGTCACCAATGTTTTGGAATGTAAGGTTTCCTGGGAATACGTATGTTGTGTTATATTATGACTTATAGTTTTAAAAAGTCAAATAGTGTCAAAAGGCTTATAAAAATAGGTTTGGGTTTCTGTCTCAAAACCTTTAGAACCTTTTCTTTATCTTGGTGTTCTGAGATTTCATGATGTGCCTTTTGTGGATCTTTTCTCATTCATTTCATTGGACACTCAGTGGGTACTTTTAATCTTGAGTTATATACCTTACACTTTTGGAAAATTTTCTTGTATAATTTCTTTGATAATTCTCCTCTCATCATTTTTTTCTAGAACATCTATTAATGCAGTGAAAATGGAAGAAGATTTAAATGAAAATTTCTCAGCTACACAATCCAAACTATAAAAATAGAAGTGAATGGAGACAGATGCCAGGTATTAGCCTAAGAGTTGACATATATTAGTTGGAGGGCTATAAAATTTATTGAAAGTCTTACTATTATTTGTTTAAATTTTTCAAAAGCTAAAAATAAAAATAGATAGGAGAAAATAATTTAGGCTATTTTGAAATTTCATTATTTTTTGGTGGGCAAGAGGCAACTGCCTATTAAAGAGTTGCAGGGAAAGGGTAAGACTGGACTCTAGGTATGAAGAAAATGAAAGAGAAGGTTGCAGGCAGGAGTCTGCTCTTTCCCAGCCAGTGCTGCCATCCCCTAGTTGCTGAGTGTGTGGGCTGACATATAACAGAATCCCCCTTTCTATAGGCTTGTCATGGTTAACCAGGAACTGCCTCTTCATACAGGGCTGTGGACTCACCTCTAAGAGCTCAAAGATTAGATGGTGGCTGACTGGTGGGTGGGAGCTAAAAGTCTAGACCCTTGCCTCAAAGTGAGGTTGATTCAGGGGTTCAATGCATGCTCTGGAGGTTTTTATGAGAGCAGACTGAAAGGAGTCTCCAACTGGTACCACGTGATTACACAGTTTTATCTCCCCTCTCATTCCTCTACTCTCCTAAAAGTTTTCCCTCCATGTATCATGTGAGCAAGGATCCTGTTTTCAGGCTCTGCTTCTAGAGTACCCAACTTAAGACAGCAGTCATCCTTTCAAATTCAAGAATTCTTTTCTTCCCCTCACTTGAATCACTCTTGTTTATAGCACTGTGTCCTTTTTGAATGAATGTGATATTTGTGATATTTTTGAAGGTTTTGATGTCTTCTCTGCATCCTGTCTCTCTCTAGAATCTGTTTACTTTGGTCTCTCCTTCACAATGAAGGTTTTGCTGAAATGACTGGTGATTCTTGGCTATCCATTCCTATTTAAGGTAAAAACACCAAAAAGTGGTTTGGAAGCTGTGTTAGTCAGGATTCTCCAGAGAAAGGGACCAACAGGATAGACCGTATGAATGTTGTCAGAATCAAAATGCTCAAAGAAAACAACACAAAACAAAAACACTGACAATCAGGACCACAGAAGGTCATAAAGACAGGGTCCTCATGATTGTATACCTGTGCTCCCCAAACTCCACAAAACCCACATTCTTACACAAAGGTGACGCAACCTTTCTCAAAAAATAGTCCTGCACAAACATCTGCCCAGCAACTTCCCATCAAATCTCAGACCAGAAGCATTCTTATTAACGATATTTGTAGCCAAAGAATAATCATTTCAAAACAATAATGTAATGTTTCTTATTTTTCCTTTAAACATCTTTTTCTTCCTTTATCTCCTTGAAGACACGTGCTTTACTGTGGCATGCATTCCCACTGCAATGCCCTATTTTTATGTAAATATTTTATCTTTTAGGGAGCTCGTTTGTTATTTAGGTTGATAGAGAGAGATAGATAAGAGAGAATAAATCAGGGGACTTGGAATGCAATTATGGAGACTGAGAAGTCCCAGAAGAGGCCATTTGCAAACTGGAGACCTGAGGGTACTGGTAGCAATGCTCAGTCCAAGTCTGAGCAGGGAAGCTGATAGTATAACTCTCAGCTGAAGCCAAAGACCTGAGAACGCTGGGTGGCCTCTGGTACAAGTCTCAGAATTCTAAAGACAGGAGAATGCTGACATTCAAAAACAGAAGAAAGTGCTCTCAGCTCTAGAAAGAGAGACAGAGAGAGAGAGAGAATGCTCTTTCTTTACCTTTGTTGTTATATCTGGTCCCTTGGCTGATTGGATAGTGTTCACTGTATGGCGGGTGGATATTCTCCACCTATCCACCAACTCACATGCCAATATCCTCTGGCGACACTTCACAGACACACCCAGAAATGCCAGTTTATGAGCTATCTAGGTATATGTAGGTATCCCTTAGTTCAATCAAGTTTTGCCAAAAATTAACATTCACAGGTATTCTGGTGAGATGGTTAACTTCTCTTTGGTGGACACCACTTTCAAGAAAGTTTAAGCGCCACTGGCTTCTCCTTAGACATGCCCATTTAGCTTCCCTTCAGGGTGTTTCAATTTCTCTAGAGCAGCCTCCTTCTCACTCACTGGGTTATGTAAGCTTGCTTTCCTGGCAAGTATTGTGGAGTAGGGGAAAAGGGTCTTCAGAGTCAATACTCAGTGGAGACCTTTAATTTTGTTTTAGTCCAATTTCTCCTTATTTTAGTCCAATTTCTCACCCTTGTCCACTTTAAGCATAATATATTTGTCTTTAGGACCTCTAACATTTCATTTTTACTAGAAAACAAAATCTACCATTCCTAGCAAGAATCAGGGTGGGAAAGGGATAACATATCTGATTCCTTATATGAACTTTCAGATAAGCCCCTTGTTTTTACAGCCTTATCACCTATGGAAGGGCCTATCCCTTCCAACTACCCTTACTTTTTAATCATCCCCATTAACACACATTTTGTTTAGAATAGATCTTTCTACAATATTTTATTCATTCAACAAAAACTTATCTAGTGCTTACCATCTGTTACTGTAGGTCTAAACAATCTGCAAATAGAACTTACTTCAATATCACAACACTCCATGATATAATATTACTATCCTCATTTTACAAGTGGGGAAACTAAGCATAGGGTGACCTGCCCATGGTCACATAGCTAGTAAATGGCAGTACAAAATTTTGAATTCAGGCAATATGGCCTTAAAATCTTTGTTCTTTGTCTGCTGTACTGGTTGTCTAATTTTGGATCTCTTGCCATTTTGCCAACATCTTCAGTACAAATTGGAGTTACAAATGTATGCATATGTTGAAGTCAGAATTTCTGTTTCCAATCTTGTTGTTTTGGAGTGAATTTCAAGAGAAGGGGCTTACCAGGATTTTTAAAGTTGCTCCTATGGTTATAGTTTCTGGCTGGGCATAGTTATTTTCCTTAAGGTCTTAACATCTGGTTAGACAGGAAAGAGTATTTAAACAGTATAACTTATGTGCGGGGAAGTATAAAGCCCCGTCAACATGCATTGATTAATTCCCTAGGGCTTTTAATAACCTCTGATTCTGGGCAAGTCTACCAAATCTTTTCTTTTTTTAATAGCTTGATTGAGATATAATTTATAGTTATGTAAGTAAATTATAAATAGCCTATATGTTTTAAAAGTACAATATGAGAAGTGTGACAAATAATGGTGAAACTATTATCAAAATCAAGATGACACATCCATTATAACAATTTTTTAGTGCTTCTTTGCCATCCCTTTCTTTCGCCCACTTCACATCTCTCACCCAAGCCAACTACACCTCTTCTGAAGTCCAGCTCTTAGGAAACTGATCTGCTGTTACTATTGATTAGTTTGTATTGTCTAGAATTATATAAAAATGGAATTGTGGAATCATAAATCATGTAGCTTTTTTGGTCTGTCTTTTTTTTTTCCTGAGAATCATTATCTTGAGAGCCATCCCATCCATGGTTTGGCATGTCCTGATAGGTTATTCCTTTTTATTGCTGAGTAGTGTTCCATTATATGGACAGGCTCCATTTGTTTATCCATTTCCCTATTGATAGACATTTGGGTTGTTTCCAGTATCTGGCTTTACAAATAAAGCTGTTATAATCATTTCTATAGAAGTCTTTTTTAAGCATGTGCTTTTATTTCACTCAGGTAAACACTGGAACATGGAGTGGCTGGATTAATGACTAGAAATACATTTAACTTCTTTAAAAAGTGCCAGACATTTTTTCCTAACTAGTTACACCATTTTACAGCAGTAACGTATGAACATCCTGGTTTCTCAGTACTCTCATTAACATTTGATATGGTCGGTCTCAATTTTAGACATTTTTACAGGTGCTATTTCACTGAAGTTTTAATTTGAATTTCCTTAATGACTAGTAATACTGAGCACCTTTTCATTTGCTTATTTATGAGCTACACTTTTTTTTTTTTGATGAAGTGGTGGTAAACATTTTTTTGCCCACTTACTATTTGTCTTATCATCAAGATTTGACAGATATTCCAGATCCAAATTCTTTGACAGACATATGCCTTGCATTTGTTTTCTTTCAGTCTGTGGTTTTCTTTTCATTCCTTCTAATTCAAAGAGTAATTCTCCATTTTGATGAATTCAAATTTGCAAACTTTTATTCATAAAATAAAACCAGAGAAAGGTTGATTCAAAGTTGCACTTAAATCTCCTTAACAGGTAGTTTGCGTGTATTTCACACAATTTATTACTAACTCTAAGGAAAAAGATTCCCATTCAATTTTTCCTAAATAAAAAGGTACACACTCTCATCCCAAGGGTTTTCTGAAAGAGCAGCCTCTAACTCTCATCTTCAAGAACAATTTTACTAGTGAATTGTCCCCTTTAAGGTAAATTTCTGGGGCCATTTTGAGGATGTCTCATAAAGGACTTTGTTCTATCAGGTTCCACATCTGTTTTCAGGCCCCACTGGGTTTACTTTTCTTTTTTTCCCTTTCTACAGGCTATGAGGATTCAATCCACTTTGCTGTCCTTTGGAAGTAAACACCCACTCCACCTTTCTGAGTTTTTCTTCTAGCAAGCATGCCTGCAGAATAAGAAGCTAAATTTCTGTTTTCTCTTTCTTAATGTACTGAAGATAAGCACCAGACCCTTTATATTTTAAGTTTAGTACTAATCACTATTTCACTATGGGAAAACAGATGGTAATAGCAAAAATAGCATTACCATGAAAGTTACAAAGGTTCTAGAAATTTTATAAAATTCTTAAAGTTGTATAATCTTGTCCATGGCCCTTGGTTCTCTCTAAAAGAATAAGAATCAGCCTATTGTTACTGTTTTCCTTGTTTGTGAGTAGCTTCTCACCCCCCTCTAGAAAAGGACATTTTCTTCCACCCATGCCACTCTTTCTAATCGGAGAACATGATAAACTCCAAGGATTCAAAAGAGGAAAACACTGCATTTCCCTAAGTGTGAAGTTTATACCTCCACAGACATTTGAACGTGGTGATAGCCAGAGTCCTGAACAAGAATGATTCCTCTGGATATTTCTACACAACAACTTGGGGTTGTATAGTCAAACCCATCCAAGGAAATCTTGGGAAACAAACAAAATTTAGATTTAAAGTCTCATTAAGTAAATTTCCAGAGACTAGGAAACCAAGAGACAGAAAGATGCTCTGTTGTTTCTAGAAATAAGCAGATAGATTCTGAGGCTTTTTTGGCCTCTAAGTGTTTAGAAGCATGTCAGGATCAAAAGCCAGTCCAGGGCAGCCAGAAACAAGATATTCCACATAATAGATACTGGTTAGTAACACACAGATTTCTGGAATCAGAAATGAAGTTTTGACTTGAGTCTGTGACAGAAGCAGCAGTGCTGGGAAGCTGAGTCAGAATGGTGACATTGAGTTGAGCCAGTATGGAGGCAGGAATCATTTGGGGTCACTGATTACATGGAGCAGAGTCAAAGAATCACCCTGCCACCACAGTAAAACATCCTTGAAGTCTTCCCACAGTCAGTCACATTTGGTTCTGACTTCTCTTTCATCTGATCTGGCTTAAAGACAACCTCATTGCTAATTATCTACTCCCTTAACATGGTTTAGGCTCACTTGAAACTGTTATCTGAATTCATAGGTGGGTAGAAGTTATAGAAACACCAACTACTTATGTAAGACATAATGAAAAAGATATACATTTATGAACAAATATCATAATGAGACAAGTGCAAGTACTTTATATACACAATTACCTCTATTTTCTGAAGGAGATGACTGAGATTCTGAGAGGTGAAGAAAATTCACTAAGGCTAAGCAGTCAGAAAGGGCTGGGGCAGGCAGTGGAGCCCATCGATATGACTGTAAGCTCATGCTGTTAACTCACCACATGGCCTTACCTCTGTAATAAAAATAAAAGCTCTTGGAGGAGGTTTGGGTGCAACAAGTTTTGAAGCGATGGTCTTTATGTTCAGCCCACAGCTTCTGAGCAGGCTTATGCCTGATTTTGTAACTGACTCAGAGACTTCTGAGAGGTGAGTAGGTGCTCACCAAGGTGGTGCCCCGGGAGAAAGTGAGTGTTTCAAAGAACAAAGTAGGCTCTCCAGGGGAGATCTCAGTCAACGATGGACTAATGATCCAATTACCTGCCATCCACACTCTTAAGGAAAAAAAGAGAGATTTCTTTTGACCTACTGTTTGAAAATGAGGTATGAAGTTGCCTCATTAAAAGAGGACAGTAGAGCCTTCTATTTTACTGATAATGCTTTAATGAGGGCTGCAGAAGAACTGGCCCCAATGTCAGCCAAGACAACTAATTAAACTTGGAAATTACTTTCCTGCATTGGACAACCAGAGAAAACCCACTTCCCTTTCTCAAGCTATGACCTCTTATGCAGCAATGTCTCCTTCACTGTTTAAAATCAGATTCCTGATTTTGTAAGACCCTGGGATAATCTGAAGGAAAATGGCAACTACTTTGAGACTCCTATGAGCATAGAATTGAGGGATAAGAAATTCTAGCAAAAACCAGAACAGATTTAGACAAAAACTGATTTAGATCTCTGTATTAGACTTACAAAAAGAAGGAACTGAATATTCTAGAGGCTTGGAGAATTTAGCTCAGTGCCTCCAACTTGGGGTGGTTGTGAATATTGAATGAGTTAGTGCAGCGATTCTAAACCAAGGGCTATTTTATGTTGTGAGGGCATTTGAAGATGTTCGGAGACATTTTTAATTACCAAAACTGAAAGGGTGCTACTGGCATCTAGTGGGTAGAGATCAGGAATGCTGCTACACATCCTACAGTGCACAGGATAGCCCACCTTCCCCTCCCCAACACACACACCAAAGAATTATCCCACCCAGCTGTGCTGAGATTGAGAAATCCAGGGAGGGTATAAAAACAAAACTCTTAGGACATACCTGACATATAGTTAGCTCCCAGCAGTGTCAGCTATTGTTTTCATTATAAAGAGCCAACAGACACAGCACTGTTTGGGTGAAGGCACTGCTCCTCCTGCTACAGCCACCAAGCACTCACCTTTTCAATTGCTTCCCAGCTATTTAACCAAGAACTTGACCTGGCTCTAAGTCTTCCTTCTTTTGGAGGAAGAGCCCTACATAGTTCCAGCATCATTAGCTCTTGGGTCAAAGTCTAGTGTTGATGTATCTGATGGATGAAATATACATCCCTGATCATGCTTGAGCTAAAGGCAGAATGGAAAAGAGAGTTTGTGACATTTTCAGGTTTTACAGTGAGTGGTTGGACCTACTTCTCACCAAATCTCATAATGAGAGGCATTCCCAGATAGAGGAAGAAATAAACAAGAACAACATATTTCCATTATACTGAGATATTGCAGTTGGTGATTTGGAAAGGTGGTAGAGATTTATTACCATCTAAATTGGTGAGAAAATGGAATACAGTTACCTTCCTATGCTGTTCTAAAACAGTGGGGAGTTTATACTGAGGAGTATAACTAGAAGACAAAGAAAAACCTCTATTTTAGTCCTTTGTTCTTTTTATTCTGCTGAGATTATTAATACTAAAGGTAGTCTTAACATTCCAATTATCAAACCATTACTTGTAGTCTATATCTTAGTATATTTTCTGCAGTATTTGATATCTCATCTCTGATTCTCTATATTGTTTAAAATTCTTTATTCTCTTGATTTCTTTGACACCCTTGTTGATCTCTTTGGTTCGACTGTTCTCTGATTGTCTTTTAAATCCCAAAGGTGTCCACAGCTTGATGATTGGTTTTGTTCTCCCTCTACTTACTTTCTCATTAATCTTGTCTATGTCCATGAATTCTACAAGAAGCTAAGGCTAAATGATATTTACATTTAAGGTCTTGCTGTAGCTTTCTCCACCTATATAGTCAACTGCCTACTAGTCAGCTCTACTTATTTATCTTAAAGCATCTCTACTTGGTTGTCTCAAAGTCAACCTGTCTAGAATGGACACCATTATTTACCTTTCTCCTTTACCTAACTTTAACCATATTTTCGATACTAGTTAATGTTGCCAATATTTGCTAAAACATCCAAGTGAGAGAAATAGGAAATATGCTAGGCTCTTTATTCTCCTTTATGCGCAGGCCCAATCAGTGATTAGTTCCTTTTGACCCCATCTCTTTAATATGCTGTATTTTCTCCTTCCTCTCCAACTAAAAATTATTTGTTACTCAAATTAGATAATAAATTTCTTGAAATAAAAAATGCCTTATTTGATTTTATATATAAAGAACTGAGACCACTTGAGTCAACATGACATTATAAAGATAAAATTATAAACCAGTAAATGATTTTTGTATTTGTTTCAGGAAATTATTGCAAACTAATCTATCCAAGCAATGAGTTTTCTCATCTGGCCATATAGTTCTCTTACTGTACAACTTTCTTCTTACTTGGGCAAACAGTTCATTTATCAGACAACAGTTTTCTTATCAAGAGCTTTATGTCCATTTGTCTACCAATCATAAACTATTGTGTCATGACATTTGCCTAATCTCAACAACTTCCCCACCTGAAAATACCTACTTTAAATTATTTGAGTCCAGTCCCCTATATCCTACAAATACCCTCCCCTTATGTCTTCTTCCCTGATAAGGCCCTGTTAGTGTGGTTCTTCTCTTTGTTACAGTATGTTTAATAAAATTAGCTTTGCCTGGTAAACAATCTTCTCTCATGGTGGCTGTGGAGGAGTCAACAGTCAACAGGTTAAACATAATCTCCAATACACAACAGAAGCTTGAGAAAATGTACATGTATGCGTGTATTTTTGTACTAAGCAACTAGGAAGAAATTGGGAAGGGAGATCAAGAAGGTATTAGTCAAAAGGAAGAAAGTTGCAGTTATATAAGATAAATAGGCCCTGGAGATTTACGGTACTTCATAGTGCCTATAGGAAATGGTACAATATTGTATATCTAAAAATTTGAAAAGAGAATAGATCTTATGTTAAGTATTATTATCTCAAGAAATAATAAATAAATAAGTGATTGGAAGAAATTGTTAGATGTGATAGGCTTAGGCTATAGATTGTGATAATGTTATCATTAGTGTATATTTATCTTCAAATTCAAGTCATATGGATTAATTATATGCCACTTTTGTATATAAAAAATTAAATGAAAAATAATGTTGAATTTGAAAAAAAAGATATATGTTTCTTCTTATCCATAATGAAAGGCTCTTGTGTGACCTGGCAGAAGTATCTCATGGTTCTCGTGCAGTAAATAAATGTTGAGCTCACAGTGACAATAAACTCAGTGTTGAATATAAGGTAAATGTATGAGGAGACCACAAAAAACTCATTGAAAATGGAATTAAAATATAAAATAAAAATAAAAACTTGATTTCTCTACATAAATTCCATTAAGTTCAAGATATTTTTGGAAGTAATATCAATTACTTAGCCCATTTCTAAAAAACTGAGGGCCCTAGAAATTTAACCATATCAATGTAGAATTTCTCTCCATTGATTCCAAAGTTTAGTTTTTAACAGAATACAGAATTCTGGCCTGAACATTGTTTTGTTTGAGAAGGTTAAATGTAGATGACCCCTCTCTTTTTGCTTGAAAAGTTTCAGGTGAAATGTCTGCTGTTGTCCTGATTGATCTGCCCCTGTAGGTCAATTGGCACTTACTCCTGGCTGCTTGAAGAATTATCTCTTATTCTTGACTTTGGAAGGTCTCATTACAATGTGTCTTGGAGATGCCCTGTGTTGAGATGACCCAGGGTTCGATATCCCTCTAAAAGGAGTGTGTTGGAATCTTTGGTGATGTTTGAGAAGTTTCCATTTGAAATAGCCCCCATGAGGGATTCCATTCCTTTGGGTTGTTCTTCACCTTCAGGGATACCAATAATTTGTATGTTTGAATGCTTCATGAAGTCCCCTAAAACTCTAAGCAATTGCTCTACTGTTTCTCTTTTTTTCTGTCTTTTAAGTGCCTGGGTTAGCTCAAGAGCCTTATTCTCTAGCTCTGAGGTTCTTTCTTCTCCATGGTCTAATCTGTTATTGGTACTTTCTACTGCATCTTTAAGTTCCCTGATTTACTCCTTCAATGCTTTAAACTCTGCTATATCTTTTCTAAATTCTTTATATTTTTCATTCATTATTTGGGTCTGTTTAGGGATTTCCATTGCTTATTTTATACTTTTTCTTCAATTCCCTTCCTTGTTTTTGCCATCCATATTTTAAATTCCCTTTCTGTCATTTCCACTATTTCTTTATGGGTAGAATTCTCTGTGGTGGCTACCTCATGTTCCCTTGCAGGGGTTGAGAGGTTGCTTTGTTTTGGTCTTTCATTTTATACTGTTGGTGGGACTGCAAACTATTATAGCCTTTTTGGAGAGAAATATGGAGAATCTTCAATGAGCTCAAATTGGACCTTGTATTTGATCCTGCAATTCCATCACTAGGCTTCTATCCAGAAGAAAAATATAATTTTATCATAAGGATATTTGCACTAGATTGTTTACTGCAGCTGAATTTACAATCATGAAGATATGAAAGCAAACTAAATGCCCATCAACCCAGGAATGCATTAACAAGCTGTGGTATGTGTATATCATGGAATACTATTTAGCCATAAAAAGATGGAGACTTTTCATCTTTTGTATAACCAGGATGGAGTTAAAACACATTCTTCTTAATAAAGTATCACAAGAATGGAGGAGCAAGAATTCAATGTACTCAATACTAATATGAAGCCAATAAATGATTCCATAAACACTCACATAAGAGAAAAACTCAATTCAATTCAAGTTGTGGGGAAGGGAACAATGTGGGGAGAGAGAGGAGGGAGAGGATTGATGTGCTCCCACTTAATGGACACATCTCTTGGGTGTGGAACACAACTACATAAGGGATTCTACCTAACAAATGCAAACATTGTAACCTAGTTGTTTATACCCTCACATTAACCTGAAATAAAAACAACAACAAAAAAGAACTGAATAAGCTGAACCAATTGAGATGTCAGTAGTAGTGGCTCTTATTTGTCCTATTAATTGTCAGTTCTCTTCACTTAGGACACAAATAAGATTAAATTTTTCTCAAAAATCTATGTGGGTGCTCTGCCACTGTGAGTTTCATCTTCAATATCTCATCCCTTTTTAAAATAAGTTTTCTATTTGTAAACTAATGATTTCTTTTAGGCCTTGTCACCAACAACTTTTTGTAAATCATTGCTGATTTCACCATTCTTTTACCCAGGTTTTACCATAAATATTGTTCCCATTTTAATCGCATCAGAATTAATCATGATCTGACAGGGGGTCTTTGCAAACTGATGTCTTATTATTCTTAGTGCCTCAAACTAAATCCTATTCAAATATATTATCACAAGTTAGTACAAGTTAATTTTGTGCAAAAAAGTTTTGAAATCCATACCTAGTTTTTTTCATAAAATGCATTTTCCAAGAAATTTTTGAAGACCCTCATGTAACATTTCCTGTTGTTCAGTCTGCAAAAATATAGATATTAATACTCAGCTTTTTTCTTTTTCCTTTACCCTAGGCCATGTTGTGCCAGATAAAATGAGTCACTTTTGTTCTCCCAATTCTATTTTCTATTTTATTTATCTCTCTTCTTCCAGTACCTCTGCTTCTAGAAATTTAACCTATTAACTCACACTCAATGTTAGAAGTTGTTCTGGTAAACTCATCTACACCAAGGTGTTACCTTTAAGGGGAGATATTTAAATATGAAAACACCTTGATATTTGGAATAAATGGATGAATCAATAAACTAAATTGAATGAGTCAACAATGAGCTTTATAGAAGGTGGGGGAAAGAAGGATGATAAATTACACATCGTTGATCCTTGATATTCTGAAAATCTCCGAATTCACAAATACTAACAGTCTTTACTATTTCCCTGATGCGTCATTTACAAGGTACAAAATAGTGGGCAAAGCAAATGCCCACTGAATTGCAAATGCTGAGTTGATGAGTAATCTGCTGTCTAACTTACTAGCTAAATATTCCCCTCCTAGCCCCACTTCCTATACAGATATAAAACAAGAAACATAATTAAACACATACCTCTGCAAAATTGCAAATAATTCTATGTTGTAAACTTTTAGCACATAGTAACTATTGAAATTTAAATATTAAATCTAGCAATGACAAAATTCTACACTATAGAGTATGCTTTTCATCCTCTCGGTTACTCCAGGGTAATCTGTCTGAAATTAGGTCCTGAACTTAAATACTTTTGTTTTCACTTGGACAGCAGGTACGAACAGAAGGAATTCAATTCAAGTATTTACTGAAGATATAAATTAATTTCTCTTGGGGAAGTGAAGTATAAATGATGACAATTGCTTCAAGTCACACAAGGGGTCTACATTTGTGTCTGATGTTGATGATTACACATAGGATTTCCCAGGAAACTCCTCACTTGTACTTGTTTTCCCAGCATTAAATACAACTTGGAATTTGTCCAGAAGAGAAGTGTCTAAATATGGATGCTAAGTTATAAGATCATCCCCTTCCTAACCTTGATAGCCTATCTCTCTAAATCTGAAACTTTAATTGGTTATTTTCATTTTTGTTTGGATAATGATTTTCTTGGGGTTTATAAAAGTAGTTTTCAGGTTGATCTATTTTCCTTGGAATGACAAAGTGTAGAAAGCTAATTCATCTTATGAGATGTCTTCTCCACTTACTCCAGTGGATACTTTGTCCCACACTTGAGAGAATCTGTGTACTTTATACTCATGAACTGTGAGAGTATTTCAATCAAATGAGTTATAAAAATATTTAAATAAATGATCTTCCCTCAGTCTCTATAAGATGAAGGGAATAGAACTGAACTTAAATCTTAATAATCTTAGAGCTAAATGAGGTTGTCAGTTTATGCGCTGGCCAATCAACATATGAACGCATACATGTTAGCATTTATGGGATGACCCGCAGAGGGGGCATGAAATTCTCCGACAGATCTTGTGAATAAATACTGTGAATTTGTTAACTTTTCTGTACTTGAAGGAAAAGTTTCTCCTGCATTTCTAGTTTCAGCAGAGGTTCAAGATTTGCTTGCCCTGGTCACTAGGGGGTAATCACGCATTCATTTGAACATTTAATTAGTATTAACTTAGTATTTGCTACCATCATCTAGCTTCTAGCAGCACTGGCATGCCTAAAATAGAATATCTGTTTTCAAGCATCATCTGATATATGAAGGGGGCTGAAAGCTGAAGTTTCATTTTTTTAATAGAAGCAAATGAAAGAAAATAACATTTTAGAGCTATGCAATTCTAAAAGGGCTCCTATTTGTATGTTTTTAGATTATCTCCTATTGATCCTCGAAGGAACCTACAAAAGGCAAAATTGTCTTCTTTGGGAAGGTTATTTTTATTTCAGATAGACTCTTACTTAACTTAGGAAAATATTATACCCTAGAAATCATTAGTAACTGCATTTTGTTGTAAAGGGGGAAGAATCAACAACTTCTTGTTTGTTTAAAGAAGTGGAACACTGAGTAATTCTTGAAATGGAAAATGACTCTTTATATATCATTTAGCATAATTATGGCCTCAAACAAAGATGATATCTATCAAGCCAAATAATTAGGAAAACTCTCCAGCGTGTTAAATCCAAATGTACTTGGTCACTTACTCCAGTGATAACAGCTTTTAATGTCAGGAAATATTTCTGAGAGATGAATGCTAAATCTTCTTCCTCTTATGAATACTGGGTTCTAATTTTCTTGTTCTTAATTCAATAGTAGTGAAGACAATCTGGCTGCTTTCCTAGAGAAAAGAATGTTAGAAACTCTTGTAAATTAAACCCTTGATACATTTGTTAAGATTCTTAAAACGTGGAATTGTATCTCAGGAAATAAAAGACACAAGTAAGAAACAGGGAAGTAAACTCACAAACCATATAAAGGCCAGGACTGTGGTCCAGATGAAAAAGTAGACTGGGAAGAGGAAGCTAAGACAAGGGTCTGAGAAAGAATGAAACTTGCAGTGGACCCTGCAGCAGGGTGGAGAGCTGGGCAGAAAGGAAATACTGCAGAGGAAAAGAAAGCAGCACGGCCCAAGTATGATGAAGGAGAATTTTTAGTGTAGATTTAAACTTAATTTCTAACACTGGAAACCATATGCTATCAAACTATATTTATTTCATAATTAGAATACGAGTAATAAAGCCTTACTAAATAAAACAGAAATATATTTAAGATAGAAAGAACAAAAAAAATTACCTCTAACTCAACATTCCTTTCCAGCCTCTATTGATGTTTTAACCTGGTTGATTCCAGACTTATTCTGGACATGTTTAAAAGCATACTTTTCAATCAACTTGACTTGATTGTGGATTTTTAAATTTAATATTGCAGGATAAAATCATTTTCCATGGTAACTATGCTTTTATTATTTTTCATCAAGTATGTCTACCATAGTTTCATTTAGTATTACATGCACAATTTTACCTCTGAGTAATTTATTATTTTTATAAATCATTTTGCTATTAAAATCGTTGTCAATAACACAATTTTTCCACCGTGTAGTCCCCACAAGAGGACTGTGGTAGAGTGGATTAAACGTGGACTTTGAGTTAAATAGGTCTAGTTTTGATTTTCAGTTGTGCCACTGAGAGCTTATGATCTTAAGCAATGCATCTAAGTTCTCTGGAGTCTTTGTTTCCTAAAATATAAAATTAGCATCACTATGGTTACTTTGTAGTACGATTTTGAGAATGAGAATTAATAATTGCAAAATGTGAAGTGTTTGAAGCATTCCCTGGCACATAATAAATGCTCAGAATATAGGTATCATTGATATTGTTATTAGTATTAAACTTCATATTGTATTTTGCTCCTGAGGGATAAGGAGGAATAATGACTGAAGCCATCTTGTCATTGGATGGGAGGTGGGGAGTAAGGAATGGGAGTAGTAGGATCCCATAAGGAAAACATGAGAAATAAAATTCAAAGGAAAGTTTGCAGCTTGATTTGTAGGGTTTGAAAGTCTACTCAAAGCTTGGCTCTTCGCCTCTGGGTACCTGGGATCTGTTTGTGATTCTAGAGCAAGAAAGTATTTTAATGAAAGCAATGTTCTAAGAAAATCAATAATTAGTCTTGTTTGTCCCCAGGTTAAATCACCCTAATATCGTTAACCTCTCTCTATCGCACCTTACCTCTCACATATTAATCCTTTGTTTCTCCCTGCAGCTTTCCACTTAGGTGGATGCAACTTTTATTCAAGTCTTTGTAATGATTCCTTTCCCTGAGTCCCTGCCCAAACATGGATAAGTCGAAGGTTGGCACAGAAAAATAACAATTTGAAATCACCTGACTACATCAGAAAAACAAAACAAGAATAAAAATTCTCTATTTGAATCCCAATTGCAAATCTTTATCTAGCAAATGAATTAAACAGCCAAGTCCTGAAAGATGACTGCACAAAATACTTTGGTAGGTATTTTAGTTTTGAAATCTTTATATATTTGCATTCATGGAAGTTCTTCAAAGATTTATTCTTTCAATTACCAATCAAAAGAACTCATAAAGGGAGAGTCAGTGGACCAGACAGGATTAGAGCTGCCTCGGAAGACAGATGGACTGGCCATAGCATCTGAGCTTTAAACAACCTCACTGGCTGCTCAATCCTTGACCAAGTGACAGCTGACAAACAGTGGCTCATGGTGAGCTGTTCAGATTTCTAAAAATCCACAGACCCTGCTTCTTAGCCTTTTAAGATTGAGAGTAAATAGGTTGATTCTTAAGGGTAGTTCATAAGAAATCAGAAACTTGGTTTTCTAAAGGCAAGGGGTGGGGTGGGGGTGGCTAGCAAAATGCAATTTTTCTTAAAGTCCTAGAGATATGCTTTCTTAGTTTCTTTTTAAAAAATTAATAAGCAAACAAACAAATGAAGCATATCACCATACTCTGCTATTGGCACCTTTGCTGAAATCTATAATGTTATTACTACCTGCTTAAAATTAGATTTCATTCATTGCCTTCCTGGGAATGAACAGTGGTTGTCTAATTTTTGTTTGCTTGTCTAGTTTTTGTAACATTCTTCCTACAGGCTTTGGATAGACTTGCCTTCTCCATGTCAATTTGCTTTTCCATGTATATATCACAAAGGTCATTGAAATAATTAAAACAATATGAGTTTAAAAAATCAGTATCTAGAATCATGTAAAATACTTTTCCTAAGAAGGAATCTATTTTATTATTTTCCTAATATTGAAATAGAACTACATCATTTTCTTCTTAGACTCTTCTTCCAGTAAAGGCATGTCCTAAAACTGTAGGCGTTTTTCCTGCGCTCTAATTTATTCTGTCAACCACATTAATTATTTGTAAACAAATAGTTACATGTGCTAAGGGAGCTTCCATTTAAAGGCATCCAATGTTTCTTTATAATGTTCATTCTTAATAAAGTAAAAGAAGTGAGCAAAACTATCTGGGAAGAGGGTTAATGAGAGAACAGAGAGAGGGCAGGAGGTTGCCATCTCAACACTTTGTATCTCTGGTTTTCAACCCTTTTAATTTTTATTATCACCTCCTAAGGCAGGGTTTTGTTGTTGTTGCCTTAGGCTTTTTGTCCTGTAACTCTTCCCCTGACACTGTATATTTATTTTTGCTCCTTGGTCTATACATAAAGTTATTTTTGTCCTCCTCCCATGTTTGCACCCCTGGGGGTGATATTAAAGAATCCACGGTCTATGTGAGCTCACTCTCTTTAAGAGTGAGACCATGCAGATGATGTGGAATAAGGGGAGTCGTATTAGCCATAAAGGATTAATGGGCTATTTGAATAGGAAACATTAGGGCCAAAGTTCTTCACTTGGGAGTAAGATAAAGGAGAAAACTTTTTCAAGGAGGGACTGCCAGTTGCTAGAGCAGTATGAAGTCAGGTGTGAGTTCATCTGTTGTCCACAAAGAAGGTGATTTTCCATTTATTACATCCACATGAGATTCACTCATTCATTCCACTTACTTATCAGCTTCTATGCCTAAGGTTTGGACATTTTGCTATAAAGTGGCTCTTCACTGGAAATCAGAATTATATAATGTACTGGTATTGCTGAGAAAGTTTTTCAAACAATTCGACTCATTAGGCTTTTACTGATCTTTTCATATGATCTGGGCCAATTATGGCAGGGATCTGTTTCAGTAGTTTTATATATATTATTTCAAAGAGTTGGACCTTCTGCAGAAGACAGGTGCATGGCATACAGACACATAAACAAATGCTCATCATCTTTAATTATCAGAGAAATGCAAATCAAAACCATTTTGAGATATCATCTAAGTCCAGTAAGATTAGCCCACATCACAAAATCCAAAAACTATAGATGGTGGTGTGGATGTGGATAGAAGGGAACACTTCTGCCCTGCTGGTGGGAATGCAAACTAATACATCTCTTCTGGAAAGAAGTTTGCAGAACACTTAGGGAACTAAAAGTTGATCTGCTGTTTGATGCTACAGTTCCTCTACAAGGTATATATCCAGATGACCAAAAATCATTTTACAATGAAGACATTTGCACAAGAATGTTTATTGCAGCCCAATTCATAATTGCCAAGTCATGGAAGCAGCTCAAGTGCCCATCAACCCATGAATGGATGAACAATTTGTGGTATATTTCTCAAGGCTCCAGCTTGTTTGCCTTACAGTGGAGTGCCAAGAGAAAAAATTTCTTTTGGACACTGGAGCAACCTTTTCTGTACTTATCTCTAATCCTGGTCTTTTATCTCCCAAATTCATAACTATACAGGGGGTGTCTGGACAGCCAGTTACCAAATTTTTCTCCCAGCCTCTAAGCTGCAATTGGGATGACTTGCTGTTCTCTCATGCCTCCCTGATCATGTCTGAAAGTCCTGCTCCCCGTTTGGGGAGGGACAT